>ML424989.1:0-51191 GCA_005239525.1 Nicotiana knightiana
TCTTAATACGTTATCAGCACGAAGTTGAGCTCTTTTCGTTGTTCAGGTATATTTGTTTATTTTTTTTTCTTCGTCATATATTTTGATTTCATGATTAGTATCTTTAATATGAAATTTTATAATTTCTCACATCTCTAGATATGTATAAAAATAAAGAATTCTATGTTTCTTTATTTTAAGTTATTTGCATGATTGTCATGTGAAAGTTGCTAATTTTCATATTAGTAGAATTAATTGAGAGAAGAATACTTGTTTTATGTTGTTCGACATTTGAAATTGTGTCAAAGTTAGAAGAAATTTTTGTTCTAGTTAACATCAAAGATATACTAATAATTTGAAGATTTTTTTTTTCTATGGAATTATCACTTTAGTGTATATAGATCACAAATTTGATATTATGTCAACTTTTAACATTCTTTACACTATTATCTTAATGATTTCTAATTATTTATCTTCTTTGGTAGTTTTCACTATGTCAAATTTGTCAAAGCTTGAGGTTGTGGCACTTGACATTTCTGGAAAGAATTACCTATCATGGGTTCTCGATGCTGAGATTCACTTAGCCGCTAAAGACCTTGGTGACACCATTACTCAGGGGAATGAGGCATTAAGCCAGGACAAAGCAAATTCCATGATTTTCCTTCGTCATCATTTGGATGAAGGTTTGAAGGTTGAATATTTAACAGTGAATGATCCACTTGAATTGGACTGGCTTGAAGGAAAAGTATGATCACCTTAAGGCTACGGTATTACCAAGGGCTCGATATGAGTGGATTCACTTACGGTTGCAAGATTTTAAGACCGTAAGTGAGTATAACTTTGTTGTATTTCGAATAACTTCCCAGTTAAAACTATGTGGTGATGTTATGAATGATGAGGATTTGTTGGAAAAGACTCTTACGATTTTTCATGCCTCAAATATGGTATTACATCAGCAATACCGTGAAATGAGTTTTAAAAAGTATTCTGAATTGATCTCATGCTTTCTGATAGTTGAGCAACATAATACCCTTTTGCTAAAAAATCATGAAGCCCGTCCCACAGGGTCATCTCCACTTCCTGAAGCGAATATGGCAGCTAGACGTGATAAGTCTGGAAAAAGACAGAAAAATAATTATGGTCATATGAATGTACGTGGGCATGGCAATGGTAAGAGACGCCATAATAGTCATCATCGTGGTGGTCATGGCAAACGAGAGAAAAATATGGGTTCTCAAAATAATCCTTCAAGAGGCAAATGCGGTAACTGCCACCGCCGTGGCATGAAAGGTCATTGGAAAATTGAATGTCGTGCACGTGAGCATTTTATCAGGGTTTATCAAAACTCCATAAAAAGGCAAATAATGTTGGAGCATCTTCTGCTAATGCCCCAGTGGAGTCTCACTTGACCTTTAAAAATGATGTTGAGGCAGGGCCTTCAAACAAAAATGATTACAATGCCGAAGCAAATCTTGCTTTGAATGATGATGATTTTGAAGGCCTCGATGATCTTACTCATTTGAAATTTGAAGACTTCTTTGGAGATTAAAACTAAAGTTTGATCATTTTACTGAGGAATGCAATTATGTTGTTATTTTTATTTTCAGTATTTTTTTTGTCTCGTTCTAAAGTTATTTTTATTTTCAAGTAGTACTTAAGTTGTCTTATGTTATTATTAGTTTTTTTTCGTATTTCTCATGGTGTACTTTTATTTTTATATTTTTATGAATAAAATGAAATTTCTCAGTCTTCAATTGGATCCAAGATGAGTAATGAAGATTTATGCCTTTTGGATAGTGCTATAACTCACACAATATTAAGATAAAAGAAATTTTTCTCTTATTTGGTTATGAAAAAGGCATATGTTAATATAATATCTGGTAGTACAAAGTTAATTGATGTCTATAGAAGAGCAGTCTTATTACTACATGGAGGAAGATATTAACTATCAATAATGCATTGTATTGTAGTAAGTCTCAAAGAAACTTGTTGAGTTTCAAAGTTATTCGCCAAAATGGCTATCATGTTGAAACCTCTAACGAAGCAAAGGTTGAATACCTTTATATTAATGCAATAAAATCGGGGGAAAAATATGTGCAAGAAAAATTACCCGTATTTTCTTCTGGATTGTTCCACACAAACATTTGTGTAGTTGAATCATATTCCATAGTAAACAAAAGGTTTACTACTTCTAATGATTTTATCATTTGGCATGACTGTTAGACCATCCCGTAACTAATATGATGTGCAGAATAAAAGAGAATTCAAATGGGCATACATTGAAGAACAAGAAGATTCTTCAATTTAAGGAATTCTCTTGTGCTGCTTGTTTTCAAGGAAAATTAGTTATTAAACCATCAGCAACTAAAGTTGGGATTGAATCCCCTGCATTTATGGAACGTATAAAGGGTGATATATGTGGGACTATACACCCTCCATGTGGATCATTCAAATATTTTATGGTCTTGATAGACGCATCTACAAGATGGTCATGTGTGTGTGCTTATTGTCAACTCGTAATATGACATTTGCGAGATTGTTGGCCCAAATAATAAGGTTAAGAGCACAATTTCCATATTATGCAATTAAGACGATTCACCTTGATAATACTGGTGAATTTAAATCTCAGGCCTTTACTAATTATTGTATGGCCACTGAAATAAAATTTGAGCACCTGGTTGCTCATGATCATACTCAAAATGGTCTAGCAGAATCATTGATTAAACGCCTCCAATTAATAGCTAGATCACTGCTAATGAGGACAAAACTTCCCCTTTCAGTGTGGGGACATGTTATTTTGCATGCAACAACACTTGTGCGCATAAGACCAACCAGTTATCATGAAGTTTCCCCATTACAGTTGGTTTTTAGTTAAGAGCCAAATATTTCCCATCTAAGAATTTTCGGATGTGCGGCATATGTTCCAATTGCTCCACCACAACGCACAAAGATGGGTCCTCATAGAAGGTTGGGAGTATATTTTGGTTATGAATCTCCTTCTATTATAAAATATCTGGAGCATATGACAGGAGATTTGTTTACAGCCAGATTTGTTGATTGTCATTTTGATGAATCAGTTTTTCCAACATTAGGGGAGAAAATAAACGGTTGGAAAAAAAGATAGATTGGAACGTATTATCTCTTTCTCATTTGGATCCTCGTACAAATCAATGTGAACAAGAAGTTCAAAAGATCATTTATATGCAAAATGTTGCAAATCAATTGCTAGATGCATTTACTAACCTTTCACGGGTTACTAAGTTGCATATTCCAGCTGTAAATGCTCCAATTCTAGTTGATGTCCCAAATGGACAGTATGATAATGCAAATGAGTCTAGGTCACACCTTAAACGTGGTAGACCAATCGGTTCCAAGAATAAAAATTCCCGAAAAAGAAAAGGAGAAATGATCAAGTTGATCATAACATGGAAGCAATTGCTCAAGAGGAGCATAAAGATATAGTAATTTATAAGACCTCGCAGGAGGTTCTAGTACCTAGAAATGATGAAAATGAAGAGATCTCAATAAGTTGTTAACAACAATTTTGCAGATAATGTTGCAGTTGAAATAATGCAACAAGATGAGGATCTTGAGCCAAAATCTATCGATTGTTGATACTCAAGTTTTTTCAAAATATTTTTTAAATTGCATATGTACCTTCAAAATCATGCATTAATATCAATTGGTATTTTTCCATAATTTTTCTACATTTTATAAATTTGTCCAGTATTTTATTTTCAATAAATAATTACAAAATTGCATCACAGATTATTTCAAAGGTATTTCTTGATTTAATTTATTATTTATGGTCCTATTAAGACCAAAGTATTTCATAATTAGCCAAATTGGCACCTTTTGACTATAATTGCAATAACTTTGCAATTATAGCCCAATCATACGATTTCATACTATTTTTATCTAGAAATTAATCATTTGTATTTTTAAAATACTAAGTAATCACCTTAATTATTTTCTATGCATGAAATTCATTTTTTTATAATTAACATCTATTTTTATAAATTGTTTTAATTAATTTACATTGGGTGTTTAACAAATAGCCCCATTTATTTCAATTATAGCCAATTATAGCCAGCCCAAAATGCCTAACTACACTAGCCCAAGACCCCAGGCCCAAATCCTAATACTACTCGACCCAAATCCGCCCAAATCATGGTCGTTGATCATTTTTTATCAACGGTCCAGGTTATTTCCTTCCTAATTTAACCTAACGACTACCCCCCCCCCCAAACCCCCCATTCCCCNTAAGCCGATATCTCTCATTTATGGGTTATTTCCTAGAAACCCTAATTTCATCTCTTGACTCTTTAGATCTATAACAGATCTGGGTCTATTCGAGTTATCTTTATTTTTTTCTTAAAGATTTTCTGATTTACCTAAAGCATATCTTCATCTTCAAACTAGGGTTTCTTAACCCCTTTTCAAAAAATGACTCTTCTTCTGACTTTAGTGTTATTCTGTGATTTTCACTGTGTTTAAACGATTTGTTTAAGTTTTTCCTTCATCTGCTTTTATTTTGTTGAAAACCCTAAGTTTCTTGGTTTAATATTTGGGTTCTGAGTTCGTCTTTATTGGTCGTTCTTTCAACTTGTTTGCATGTTTGATTCTCATGAATCTGATTCGATTAATCTGAGTATTTTGTGATTTCTACCCTATTATGTTAATTAGGGTTTCCGATTGTTTCTTCTTCCGCCTATATCATGTCTATTCTGTTAAGTCATACTATGTTCTATGCGAATCCTTAATTTTGTGTGATTTTCACCCTGTTTAACTTACTAGGGTTTCTGGTTCTGCCTATTATGTGCTTACCTCGCTTACTCTCAGAGGTATATGTTTATCAGTACTATATTCCAGTTTGAATCCCTGATTCTATATGATCTTTACTTTACCATGTATATTAAGGTTCTAATTCTTGCCTTCTACCTTGTTTATCATGTGTTTATTTTGTGCAATTTGTGTTGATTCCCCCAAATCATTACTATTTCCTATTTGAACCCTTGATTCCCTGTGATTGATACCTTTCACTAATCCCTTATGATGATTTCTCTGCTGATTTCCTGACCTTAACTTATTTCTTGCCTTATTTTATGGTCGACTATGCTGTCAAATTAATTCTCATGTTATTTCGTTAATTAGAATCCTCTGAACTTAGCCTCAATTACATGTTCTATACTGGTACTGTGCTGAAATTATTTCCTTATTGTGTTATATTCCAGTTATATGGTATCTTTCCTTATTTATTACATGTCTATTACCGTTCAAAGTTAACTCCTTAATTGAAGGGAGTACTTATATTGATCTTATGTTGATTGATTCTGATTCCCCAATCACTGCCTGACTTTGATTGTTACCTTATCATACCTAGTTTCAAACTACTATATATGCTCTCTCTCATTGACACTAAACAGACACGAACACATTAGTTCAAACTCTATCTNTTTTCTGCTATCTTTCTGTGTCACTTACTATTATTCTGAGTTAGCCGGTTGCAAGCCAAGGCTAACTATTGTGGTTTCCTGCCCCCTTCACCTTTGTGTTTACTATCTCTTTACTGATATGTTCTGATTTAAATTCAAGTCCCAAAACCAACATGTTTCTTTTACTGCTTCAGTGTATCATGCTTCTGATCTGTTTCTATCTATGGTTCTATTGTTCAACATATAATTGACGTGTCTACATCATTGTTCATCTAGCATATTATGTTGTGTCCCACTCCCCTTAGGATTAGTATGCTTATGAATATGTTACCCCTTGTAGTATGTCCCAATGTGACTCTGCTTTATCTTATGTTTACCTGGTTTCTAGTATGAACCTTTCTTTGCAAAGCAATTTGTATCCTAAGTTGTCTAATTCTGTGTTGATTCTGAAATTCATGCTGTGTTGATACCGTGAGCTATCCCCTATTCCCATAACCCCCCTACAAGAACTTCTATGCTCTTGTATACTATGTGCTCTATGTGTCCCCAACTCCCATCACCCCTGTATGAAGGACTGTGATTTGAATGTGCTGAATCTGTTTGTGTTGTGATTAGTCTACTATTTGTTAATTGTCCTACTCTTGTCAAAAACTATTTTTTTTACTAAACAATCTCATATTTTTATAAAATTGTTTCAACTAAGTCTTTTTCAAACACTGTGTTTCCTATTAAAACTTTTTCAAAACTATGTCAAGCACTCTCACTCTATTCTTAGGTCCTTAGGTTCTGCCCCTCCAGTGTATGACTGCCTTGGGGTTCCTGTGAGATTCCTCTGAACTCTGATGCACTGGGGGCTGGCCCTTCCACATTGCACTTACTTAATTATGGTTATGAAATCTGGGTATGAGCACTGCCCGGGATCCCTTGAGGTCCTTAGGGAACTCTGACACACCCCGATATGAGAAAGGCTATGAACATTTGGGCACTTGAGGTTCTGGGAATTTGGGCTTGTTTTTCAGGCTCCCTATAATTTAACTTCTTCTTTTCTTCTATCTATTTATGAAATATACTCAGGTGGTCTGTAAAAATTATTTGTAAACAGATTTTGGGGATGGCTATTGAAGTGGGGAGGGTAGCCATATAGTCATGTTAACATCATCAGGTAGAAATCATGTTTTAAGCTTTATATTGTTTCTATCTGCATTAGAATCCATGTTTTAGGACCAGCATGTTCATTCAAACCATGCCAAGCATGCACTAGATACCATGTTCTTAGGATTTCATGTCTACTGTTTCAGCATCTCATCCATGCTTTATGTTTATCGCTTAGAAATCCTGCTCCTAGGACAATAAACAACGTTAACATAAAAGTTGTTACTCCTGTGCATTCAAAATCATGTCTTCATCACCCTGTAACTCTTTGTGCATTTTAGAAATCATGCCTTTAGGAATCCTGTGCATCCTGAAGTTATGTCTTAGCCATCCCGCATTTATATGTGCATATCAGATACCATGCTCTAGGATTTCGCTTACATCTGCTTAACCACGCCTAGTTTACTACTGACTCACGAAAAAGGTAGAAATAGTGTCACATCTAATTGTCTTGTTCTTAATAAAAATAGTAACAATCTATGCATAATCGTATCATTTAGAACAACATGTTTTAGGTAAAACAACCTCTGAACTATCTAATAATTCTGGTAATTATTATGCACAATCTCATGCCTAGGTAAGCCTTAGGTAAGCAATCTCTTTAAAAGCTGGAACACTGCTTGGTTGTGTTTACTGTCTAAAGGCTAACATGTTTAAAATTAGTAGGCAGACTGATTAGGGCCCCTGCTTCTCGGTTTATAAAATAAATTTGCATATCTCTTGTATTCTGATACTCACCTAGACATCATGTTTTAGGATCCTGCTTAATAATATTGCCCTTGTTTGTGTTTGAGATGTGTTGTTTACATGCAATATTTGTGGAGGTAAACTTGAGCCTCTTAATTGCTTCTTTCTGTTTTATCTGTTCAAGTCCTATTTGTTCTTGCATGTCGCCTAGTACTTTCTCCTTTCAACCTTAGGAGTCTGTCTAGAACTGCCTATAGGTAAAGGTCCTAAATTCCTCCAGGGCCATTAAGCAGGGACGGGTAACACCACGCATAGAGGTTGTTAAGTAAACTCCCTTAATAACCATTAAGGGGTGGGAAGGGTAGACATGGATATGATATCTGGTGCGCTAATGCAACGTGTAGCCCCTCTTCTGAGGAGTGATTACCGGGCATTGTACTGATGTGATCCTATAGGATAAACAACATAGGACCCCACATCCCTTACATATGTGTGTTTAGATCATAACTCTTTCAAACCTTTATATGTGTGTATAGACTCTAAATCTTTTAAACTTTAGCACATATGTGTGTAGACTGCGAATCTTCTCAAAAACCTTTATTTATTTACCTATGTGTTTTTTATTATGTGCTACCTGTTTTAAAATTCACAAAGCTTGTTTGGTCGGGAACCATAGTTGTGGACTTTGAGGGGTGCCTAACACCTTCCCCTTGAAGAAATTTCAAGCCTTTACCCAATCTCTGGTTATCCAATATGTGTTTGTAAATGACCCTTAGTAGGTGCCCTAACGCACCTTAAAATCGTTAGGTGGAAACTCTTCAATTCCTTATCCCTTTCCCAAAAGGAAACGAGTTGTCCCAATAATGTCGAATACCCTGACCGATTCGTAAAGGGGAAGAAAGAGGGGGGCGCGACAGCATGCCGACTCTGCTGGGGATTTATCTAGGCTTTTACCATTTCAAACTGCTTTGTGAACTTGTCTTTACTTTGTTAATACTTGCGACCTTTCCCTTTCCCCCTTTATGTGCAATTAATTGTTTATCTCTTTCAAGTATTTATTCCTTTCAGAATCAAAACTCACATGTTTCTTTTTGTTTTCCTTTGTAACTGCCTTTTCAATTATAACTGTTGTATTTACCACTTTCATAACGTGCAAACACATGACAACATGCTTTTATTGCTCATTTATTGTTGCATAAATCATGATCAACATCATATTCCACTCGTGCCTATACAAATCCTATAGCAACGCTTGATGAGTGTTTGCGCCCTTCCATTTTATATCACCCCTAAATTCGGAAAGGCTTATTTGCGGTAAAACTAGTCGATCAGCGGTGCAGTCAACGGTTTCGTGCCTTTCCCCCTCAAGTTGTCCGCTTGAGGGTACTAGTCTAAAACCCCATAGAAACTTTACTCTGTTATATTTTGCATGTATCATGGTCAAACCTAGTCGGGTTAACGTGTCGTCCGCATAATAGCCCTTTAAGACAGCCTTATCCAAAAGTCCATCGGGTTTTTCATAATCCCAACGGACGCAGTCACATTATATGCATTTATTTGGAGAACTAAATGCATGCATGCTAATCATAGGTGTATAAATAGTCGAGTATGGCGGGGGTAAGGGTCTAAACTTATCTATTTTGCAGAAAATGAGGCATGAAGTCCCCAGGTTCGGCATGGTCCAAAGAATACCACCACCAATGCTGGATTGGTGGGAAGACCTCTCACCCAGTGACAAAGACCATGTGAAGAGGGTCCTCGGTAACATGCCCTCTTTACTGGATATTCAACCAAACAACATGTTGATCGAAGCTATGTTCTGGGACAGAGAAAGGTCTGTGTTCCGTTTTGGCAACGTAGAAATGACCCCCCTCTTGGAGGAGATAGGGGGCTTTTCCGGATTACCTTGGGCCAAGTTTGTTGGTGCCGGAGAACCGTGCCGCTAGGGGGTTCCTGAAAATGATGGGTTTGAAGAAGAACGATGGTTTAGAGTGTCTGATAGATTCCTACATACCTTTTAATTATCTCTATGAACGATACTGCCATAGAAAATCCTATCGTATCTTCCACGACGAGTTCTCTATTACTTCCTTGGGTCACATTCACCGTAGGGTTTTTGTGTTCGTCGTTTGCTTCCTGGGTCTGATGGTGTTTCCAAGAAAAGGAGACCGGATTCACACTAGACTGGCTATGCTAGCCAAAACCTTAATGGAAGGGATCGAAGGGCAAACATATACCATTGTCCCTAGGATCATAGCAGACATATACCGAGCCTTGGACCACTGCCAGAAGGGGGCCAAACACTTTGAGGGCTGCAATATGCTACTACATGTTTGGTTATTGGAGCATCTCCAGAGAGGCCAATATCGTCAGGAATTTCCACGAAGGGCGTGGAATGATCATATAACCTTACACCACCCTAAGAGGATGACCTACATCCTTGATAGGTTCGCTCAACCGGAAAATGCTACAGAATGGGCGCAGTTTTTTTGATAATTTGACCGAGGACCAGGTTCAATGGATGTTCAAATGGTTCCCTACTAGTGAATTCATCATCAGATCGAGGTACGCTCCGCACCTGGTGTTGATTGGTTTAAGGGGAATATATAATTATGTTCCCATCAGGGTCATGAGACAGGCTGGTAGAAAGCAAGTTATACCGCGAGTCTAAAAAATGAGTCATTACAGGGCAAATTTTTAGGACAACGATATCCCATACAATGTGAAGCTCAGCATCTGTGACATATCAAGGTTATTGTAGAAAAGGACACCATCGAGCCCGACATATACCATGCAGGACATGTACGCTTTTACCTATCATGGTTGGAAGACAACATCGCAAGGATAGTTGAGCCAGACATCAGCAGAAACAGGGTCATAGACGAAGCGACTGAGGATCAGGTGAAATACAATAATCTGCGCAAAAGGCTTCGTGAGTCCAAGGCCGAGCATCTGGAGCAACACACGACTAATATGGAACTGATCGATGGAAGGAAAGGGCCATCAAGTCTAGTGAAAGGTTGGAATATTTGGAGCAGGGTCTGATGGAGTTAGAAGCAAAGACAAGAAAAAGGGTCGTCGAGTGCCAGAATGCTGAGGGAAACGAATGAGGGCATCTAGCAAGGGTATACCTGTTGTTGGGCATGCATGACCTGGGGAACCTGATTGACAGAACCAAGAAGACCAAGCCTGGGGAAGGTTTTTCGTGGACTAAGTAGTCTAGGTTTCCTTTTCATTGCTTTTACCAATGTAATAAGGCCAAGTGCCATTAGTAACTTTATTTCCTGCTCATTATTTTTGTGTTGTTTTGGACTCGTCTATTTTACATTAATGAAATGAGGCATTTTTGCATCTAAGTTCTCCAAAATCAACTTGTCTCTAGGCCTACCTCTGGCACAACGAGGCTCCCAAATTAGGACACGTTTTTATTCCTGCACTATGTGTTTAAATACTGCAATATTTCTCATGATCCTCACTGACTTGGATACCTTTTATTTTTGTTTTTGTTTCTCTTTTGATTATTCCCCTCCCAAAGGTTGGTTCGTGCATTCTGGCATCATCATCATATCACACAAGATCCAGGGGCCCTCCACCTCCTCTTCTTCCTAGTCCACTTAAAGGAAAAGGCAAAGGCAAAATGGAAGATTTGGGCAACATTAGACAGGAAAACACAATGCCAGTGGAATGAACAGAAGCTTTTGAGAATCAAGGTACTCAGGTTCAGAATGATGCTATGTCACAACTCGAGCAAAGGTTATTGAAACTCCAAGAGGAGTTTGAGCATGTCCGGAACTTGGAAAATTTATCCTTCTCACTCAGTGTCCCATATGTCACTCAAAATCCCATACCTCCTCAGAACACCCCAAACAAATAGAACCCTCCCACAACTCATCATCATACAACTCCATCGAAAAAACAAATTATCCTACCATTACACTAGCACAACACTTTCCACGCTCCAATAAATACCCCGCTAATTGTCCCTGAACCACAAGACTCCACAAGTTACCACCTCTATGCTCAAACACCAGGTCATCAGAACAACCCCATATATGTTGAGACTCTACCTCATTCCACCCAACATATTGCTTACACACCTGAATCCAGTGAGAAGGATATTATCATTAAGAATTTGGCCGAGGAACTCAAGAAGCTGACTAGCCGAGTTCAAGGCGTTGAAGGAAGCAAGGGAGTCGAAGGGTTGAACTACGAAGATCTTTGCATACAGCCCGATGTTGAACTACCGGAAGGTTACAAACCTCCTAAGTTCGAAATGTTCGATGGTACAGGTGATCCCAGGGTCCATCTGAGGACCTATTGTGATAAATTGGTTGGAGTAGGAAGAGACGAGAAGATTCGCATGAAATTGTTCATGAGGAGCCTCACAGGAGATGCTTTATCCTGGTACATCAGCCAAAACCCTAAGAAGTGGTCCGACTGGGTAAGTATGGCATCAGACTTCATGGACCGATTCAGGTTCAATACGGAGAATGCACCAGACGTGTTCTACATCCAGAACCTTAAAAAGAAGCCCACCGAAACTTTTCGCGAGTATGCCGCTCGCTGAAGATCTGAAGCAGCCAAGGTCAGGCCTGCCCTAGAGGAATAGCAGATGAACAAATTCTTCGTCCGGGCACAAGACCCGCAGTATTATGAGAGGTTAATGGTGATTGAAAACCACAAATTCTCTGACATCATTAAGCTGGGTGAGAGAATTGAAGAAGGTATCAAGAGTGGAATGGTCACTAACTTTGAGGCCCTAAAGGCCACCAACAAAGCCTTGCAGTCTGGTTGTATATCTAAGAAGAAAAATGCAGGAACGGTAATGGTTGCACAGGGACCCAAATCCCCGTTGGTATACAGAACTTCCCCACTCACCTATCAAGCACCCTCGCCCACCTATCAGTCAACACCTCCATCAACATATCAGCCATCTCCACCGCCTACATATCAGCCTACTTCCCCCTAGATATTCCCAACCAGCTCATGTTTATCATACCTACAACTCTCAACCATCTCACTTCCAATCACCCTCTGCTCGCCAAAATTTCCCGAGACCTCGACCCAACTTTGATCGCAGACCTCCTAAACAATACACTGTCATTGTTGAACCTATCGACCAGCTGTATGAAAGATTAAAAGCTACTGGTTATGTCACTCTTATCCTTGCTATAACCCCTGAAAATCCATCCTAATGGGTTAATACAAACAAGACTTGTGCATATCATTCCGGCATGAAGGGGCATACAATTGATGAATGTCGCTCATTGAAGGATACGATCCAGTCTATGATTGATAACAAGGTCATCCAGGCAAAATAAGATGCTCCCAATGTTCGCAACAATTCGCTTCCAGACCATAGGGGTGTCAACATGATAGAGATAGAAGAAGATTGGGACCCAGAGGGGTCGATCGGGTTAATCATAGAAGGTGACGACCCAAAGAAGCCAGCAGTCACTCTTAATCCCATCATAGTCCAGATTCAGCCATCCGGATACGTCGAGGTAACTGCGTCACTCCCATTCAAGTTTGAAACGGCACCACCTGCAAACACACATTTTCCGTTCGAGGTTGAAGTTATGCCGCTTGCTAAGGCATTCATTCCATTTGAAGTGAAAGTAGCTGCACCAATCACAGTGACAGTGTCAACCATGCCACATTTCAATGACAAGGTTGTACCTTGGGATTACATGCTGAAGCAAGAAGGAAAAGTAAAGTCAAGATAGAAGAAGTTGGTGCTGCACAGGGGATGACAGGGCCCGCCAGGGTCTATACACCTGAACACTTGGCGGAGTCTAGCAAGAATGCTTCCAACAGGACACTCGTCATTGAGACAAGCCCAGATGATCTTTGGAGGAAGGTGCAAGCTAGGGAATACTCAGTCATCGATTAGCATAACAAAACTCCAACCCAAATATCCATTCTATCATTGCTTCAGAATTCAGAGACACACAGGAATGCTTTGATGAAAGTGTTGAACGAAGCATATGTGCCAAATAACATAACTAGTGGAGAAATGGCCAATATGGTAGGTCGAGTACTGGAGAGTCACAAGATCACCTTCCATGAGGACGAGTTGCCGCCTGAAGGGCTAAGTCATAACAAAGCACTACACATCACTTTGCAATGTGAGGACTACTTCATCACCAGGATTCTAATCGATGATGGATCCAGCCTCAACATATGTCCGTTGACAACACTCAAGAAATTGGGCAAGGTAATACATGAGATCAAATAAGGATCTATGAATGTAAAGGCTTTCGACGGTTTTTAGAGGTCTACCATCGGCTAAATCAGTCTTTGTCTGCAGATGTGACCTACATGGTTCGAAATTGAATTTCAGGTGATAGACATATCGACATCCTATAATCTGTTGTTAGGACGCCCATGGATACATGCCGCCAGGGCTGTAGCATCAACATTGTATCAGGTGGTAAAATTTGAATGGAACCACCAGGAAGTGATCATCCATGGAGACGAAAGCAATCCTATCTATGGTCACCAGACCATCCCAGTGATTGAAGGTAGAAAAAGGCTGGGTGAAGAAACCTACCACCACATTGAATGGGTCAATGCAGTGGATAAAGACAAATGGTGGGACAGTAAGATCAAAAGCATATTGAATTGAAGCGGGTACAAGCCTGGCAAAGGGCTCGGTAAGAATCTTCAGGGGATTTCTAAACTGATATAGCTGAAGCACCATGGCACCACTTTTGGGCTGGGATACAAACACACTTGGCAGGGGTACGAAGATTGGTCGCCACCATGGAGCGGTCCCTACTATCCATTGGAACAGCCTATACCACATTTTGAGCAGACTTTCAAGCAAGCTGATATCATATGGGGGTCAGAAGAAGAAGAAACTCTAGCAGCTTTGAAGGATCTATTCCTGAAAAATGGTGACATGGACTGTTGTGTTATTGTTGAGGAGGAGGAGGAGGAGGAAGGCCCTACCATCCAAGCTGTGAGTAAGGGATCATTCCTCAAGGATTGGACTGTCAGACCATCCAAGGCCCGACGAGTCCCGGGGTAGCAAGGCTGAACAAGCATTGTTTATTTCATTTTTGCTAATGATTTTCTTTTCGCCTTTTTCAATTTTTGCATTTTTCAATAAAATATCCAATGTTGCAAAAACACTCAAAAATAACTTTTATATTTCAGTGAATGTGTATCATTTATTATCATTTTCTCTCATTATTTTATCTTACAACATTACTATTTCCTAACTTGATGAACCAATGACTATGATATGCAATTAGACAATGCAACAAAAGGATAGTGATTCAGAGGAAGAAGATACCATACCCGATGAGATTATCAGAGACGTTGAGGATTTTAAAAATAGACCTAAGTCCAATCTGGACGAAATCGAGATAGTCAACCCGGGAGATTCAGAAACTGTCAAGGAAACTCGCATCAGCATTCATCTATCGCCATCAGAGAAAGTGGAATACACACAATTCTTGAAAGAGTATGAAGACATATTTGCATGGACGTACGATGACATGACTGGTCTAAGTACATCCATTGTGTCTCACAAGTTACCAACTAATCCAATGTGCCCGCCGGTAAAGCAGAAGCTCAGAAAATTCAAGCCTGATATGAGTCTGAAAATCAAAGAGGAAGTTACCAAGCAAATCAACGCCAAGGTTCTCAGGGTAGTTGAATATTCGACATGGTTAGCCAACATCGTGCCAGTACCGAAGAAGGATGGGAAGGTCAGGGTTTGTGTCGACTACCGGGATCTCAACCGGGCCAGTCCAAAGGATGATTTCCCCCTGCCAAACATACACATCTTGATTGACAATTGTGCAAAGCATGAACTTCAATCGTTCGTGGATTGTTTTGCCGATTACCACCAGATTTGGATGGACGAGGAGGACGATGTGGGGAGTTTACTGTTATAAGATGATGTCGTTCGGCCTAAAGAATGTTGGGGCCACCTATATGAGAGTTATGACCACTATCTTCCATGATATGATACATAAAGAAATTGAGGTGTATGTGGATGACGTCATCATAAAGTCCAAGAGATCCACTGACCACACAGCAGATTTGAGAAAATTCTTCGACAGGCTGCGAAAGTACAACTTGAAGTTAAACCCTGCAAAGTGTGCGTTCGGAGTTCTTGTTGGGAAATTGCTTGGGTTCATCGTCAGCCGCTGAGGAATAGAACTAGATCCATCAAAGGTCAAAGCCATCCAAGAATTGACACCGCCAAAGAACAAGAAAGATGTGATGAGTTTCCTGGGACGCCTTAACTACATCAGCCGATTCATAGCCCAGTTCACGGTTATATGTGAACCAATCTTCAAGATGCTGAAGAAAGATGTTGCGACCAAATGGACTGATGATTGTCAGAAAGATTCGACAGAATCAAGGAATACTTATCAACATCACCAGTTTTGGTCCCACCAGAGCCAGGTAGACCCTTGCTACTCTACCTTGCGGTATTAGATGGAGCTTTTGGCTGCATTCTGGGGCAACACAATGAGACAGGAAGAAAGGAACATGCTATTTATTATTTGAGTAATAAGTTCACTCCACATGAGGCACGATATTCTCTACTGGAACGTACATGCTGTGCTCTAACCTGGGTAGCCCAGAAGCTAAGGCATTACTTTTGTGCCTACACAACGTATCTCATATCAAGGATGGATCCCTTGAAATATATCTTTCAGAATCCCATGCCCACTGGTAAACTGGCCAAATGGCGAATCCTGCTGAGTGAGTTAGACATTATCTATGTGACTCAGAAAGCAGTCAAGGGGCAACCACTGGCATATATTCTTGCCGAGAACCCCGTGGGAGGAGAATACGAACCCCTGAAAACGTATTTTCCCGATGAATAAGTGTCATTCATAGGGGAGGACATTGCAGAATCCTATTACGGGTGGAGAATGTTCTTCGACGGAGCAGCCAATTTCAAAGAAGTCGGCATTGGAGTTGTCCTGATATCGGAAACAGGTCAACACTACCCGGTATCTGCCAAACTCAGATTTCCCTGTACCAACAATATGGCAGAATATGAGGCTTGCATCTTAGGGCTCAATGTGGACATTGACATGAGTATCCAGGAGTTGCTAGTAATTGGTGTCTCAGATCTGCTAATACACCAAGTACAAGGAGAATGGGCTACCAAGAATTCCAAGATAGTGCCATATTTGCACCAGGTGCAGGAATTGAGGAAAACGTTCACAAAGACAGAATTTCAGCACGTCCCCAGAACTCAGAATGAGTTTGCCGATACATTGGCCACTCTATCATCCATGATAAAACATCCAGATACGAACTTCATTGATCCTATTCCAGTAAAGATCTATAGCCAACCGGCATACTGTGCCCACATTGAAGAAGAATAAAACGGGAGACCATGGTTCCACGACATCAGGGAATATTTGTCAAAGGAAGAGTACCCAGAGCTTGCAAATCACACTAAAAAACGCACGCTCCGGTGAGTGTCCAACAATTTCTTTCTCAGCGGAGGAAACCTGTACAGAAGGACTCCTGACTTGAGATTATTAAGATGTGTCGATGCAAATGAAGCCTCCAGACTACTTGAAGAGATACATGTTGGGACCCGCGGCCACACATGAATGGTATTGTCTTAGCAAAGAAAATACTCAGAGTCGGTTACTTCTAGATGACCATGGAAACAGACTGCATCCAATATGTTCGAAAATGCTATCAATGTCAGGTACATGCATATATGATAAAGGTACCCTCAAATGAGCTCAATGCAACAAGCTCACCTTGGTCGTTCATCGCCTGGGGAATGGACGTTATTGGACCAATCGAGCCAACAACCTCGAATGGGAACAAGTTCATCCTAGTAGTTATTGATTACTTCACCAAATGGGTCGAAGCGGCATCATACAAAGCAGTGACTAAGAAAGTCGTGGCAGACTTTGTCCGTGACCGTATCATTTGTCGGTTCGGGGTTCCGGAGTCAATCATCACCGGCAAAAGCTCCAATCTCAACAGTGATCTGATGAAAGCCATGTGCGAGACTTTAAAAATCAAGTACAAGAGTTCCACAACCTATAGACCACAGATGAATAGAGCGGTGGAATCCGCCAACAAGAACATCAAAAAGATATTAAGAACGATGATAAAAAAGCACAAACAGTGGCATGAAAATTTATCATTCGCCTTACTGGGATACCACACCACAGTCCGCACATTAACCGGGGCAACTCCTTATTTACTGGTTTATGGTACGGAAGTTGTTATCCCTGCCGAAATGGAGATCCCTTCCTTAAGAATCATACAAGAAGCTGAGCTCAGCGATGCAGAATGGATAAGAGGCCTCTACGAGTAGTTGGCCCTCATATATGGGAAAAGGATGAATGCAACATGTCATGGTCAACTTTATCAGAGTAGAATGTCCAGAACCTTCAACAAGAGAGTCAAGCCAAGATAGTTCACACCAGGGCAGCTGATGTTAAAGAAGATTTTTCCACATCAAGACGAAGACAAAGGGAAATTTTCTCCCAACTGGCAAGGTCCTATATGGTTCACCGAGTATTGACACGAGGAGCTCTCATACTTGCAGAAATGGACGGAGAAGTTTGGCCAAAGGCAATCAATTCAGATGCAGTCAAATGTTATTATGCGTAACTTTCTATGCTTTTCTTCAATGATGTAATTGAACTATGCCTGACCTGATTCTCGTTTAAGAGGGGACGTAGGCAGCCCTATGGGTTTGGTCATAATTCAATAGAAATCTCATTTCCCCCGCAATTGAAAACTGGGGTAGAATTTTAAGGAGGACCCTCAAAATTCTGAAGCAAGTTCAGCCGATCGCAGCATGTACAACGGTCAGAATCGTCAACCATCTAACTGGGGTAGAATTTTGAGGAGGACCCTCAAAATTTTGTAGCATGAGGGTTTGCAATGTATTGGACCATGTCACGGTCATCAGTTCATCTAAATTTCTCAAAATATATTTTTACTATATCTTTATAAAATCATGCACGTTTTCAAAATATAGCTCTGTTTAGAAAACGCTACCCCGATGACGCAAACAGAATCATCAGACCAAGCAGAGCGAATCAAGTAAATCTAGCGGAGGCACGAATCAACCTCCCACGTCTACAAAACTCACAATTTTTCTTTGGATGTAGGGACAAAGGATAGACATGCCGCAAAGTCACAATCCTCACAACAATCGCGTTATCAAAATCTGCTACCAGCTAAGAAATTCTGCTACCATCTGCTATTCATTCTACTTTTTGCATAAGGCTAAACTTTGCCCTCCCTTGCATAAGGCTAAGCTCTGCCTTCATCCTGCATGAGGTTAAGCTCTACCTCCGTATTCGCACAAGGCTAATCTCTGCCTTCATTTGCATGAGACTAAGCCCTGTCCCGCATCTTGCATGAGACTAAGCTCTGTCTCCACTTTGCATAAGGTTAAGCTCTACCTCCGTATTCGCACAAGGCTAATCTCTGCCTTCATTTGCATGAGACTAAGCCCTGTCCCGCATCTTGCATGAGACTAAGCTCTGTCTCCACTTTGCATAAGGTTAAGCTCTACCTCCGCATTCGCACAAGGCTAATCTCTGCCTTCATTTTCATGAGACTAAGCTCTGTCTCCATACCTGCATGAGGCTAATCTCTGCCTCCGATTTACATTCTTTTCATCGAGACTAAGAGATGTCTCTCCAACATTATTTAATTCGCTCCTCTTTCAGGGCTAAGCTCTACCCTCAATTTCCCAAGACTAAGCTTTGTCTTGTGGATATCATATTATTGCATTTTATGGGCTGAAATATCGCCAACTTGTCCAAAGGCGCCATAGTCTAACGATATCATCCTCATAGCTGGAAGACACCATGTCATGGCCTGTGGATCTCTCTCAATCTTGCATATCATTATTCAAAGGCGTCATAGTTCGGAGGCACCATTTTCATGGCCCGAGGACATCATTTCATGGCCTGTGAATCCTTCATCAAACCACTCATGGCCCAGGACATCATGGTCTGAGTACGTCATCCCTAACTGTCCGAAGACAACATTCATAGTCCAACGGGAGCTTGCATCATGTTTAAATTTATGCATAGTACACGCCTGTATTGCTTGTATTTGCAGGTAACCCGGCAAGCGACGGCTACCCTGCATGAGCGATCCCGCTCCAGTTCTCCCAGCCATATCAAACCTAACCTCTCCCGTAGAACCGTTCATTCATCTAGCCCTAGATATTGTGTCCGTTCTTGTGAAAACTTCATCGGTATACTTCGCCGATGAATCCGGAACTACATACGGCCTGATTCTTGTAAAACCAAGGATATGTAGGCAGCTCAGAAGCCAGGGTGCGGCCTAAATCTCTCTAACCATTTCGCTCGGTCAAAATTGGCCATCATATCTTTACCCGACAACTCTTTCATGCTTTCTGGGTAAAGAGGGGCAGCTGTTGATACCCAATTTTTCCCAAAATATTTTTTAAATTGCATATGTACCTTCAAAATCATGCATTAATATCAATTAGTATTTTTCCATAATTTTTCTACATTTTATAAATTTGTCCAGTATTTTATTTCCAATAAATAATTACAAAATTGCATCACAAATGATTTCAAAGTCATTTATTAATTTAATTTATTATTTATGGTCCTATTAAGACCAAAGTATTTCATAATTAGTCAAATTGGCACATTTTGGCTATAATTGCAATAACTTCGCAATTATAGCCCAATCATACAATTTTATACTATTTTTATCCAGAAATTAATCATTTATATTTTTAAAATACTAAGTAATCACCTTAATTATTTTCTACGCATGAAATTTATTTTTTATAATTAACAACTATTTTTATAAATTGTTTTAATTAATTTACATTGGGTGTTTAACAAATGGCTCCATATATTTCAATTATAGCCAATTATAGCCAGCCCAAAACGCCTAACTACAATAGCCCAAGACCCCAAGCCCAAATCCTAATACTACCCGACCCAAATCCGTCCAAATCCTGGTCGTTGATCATTTTTGATCAACGATCCAGGTTATTTCCTTCCTAATTTAACCTTACGACTACCCCCCCCCCCCCAAACTCTCTCTNCTCTCAAACTCTCTCTGCCCTAACCCTAATCTCCCCTCGTCGTTGTTTGCTCGCCGTCAACTATGGTGGTTCACCACCACTCCCAGCCTTAACGGCTCTCCTATGACCGGGATTTCTACTGTCTTTGAGGTCCTCAAGGGACCAGTGGCCGGTCCACTCACACCCTGGCCTCTCCTCACCATCCTCAGGCCACCATGACTCGTTTTGAGTAAGATCGTCTTATTTTTTGGCTAAACCTATGGGTTCTAAGACGATATCTCTCATTTCTGGGTTATTTTCTAGAAACCCTAATTTCATCTCTTAACTCTTTAGATCTGTAACAGATCTGAGTCTATTCGAGTTATCTTTACTGTTTTCTTAAAGATTTTCCGATTTTCCTAAAACATCTCTTCATCTTCAAACTAGGGTTTCTTAACCCCTTTTCAAAAAATGACTCTTCTTCTGACTTTAGTGTTATTCTGTGATTTTCACTGTGTTTAAACGATTTTTTTAAGTTTTTCCTTCAT
Source organism: Nicotiana knightiana (assembly GCA_005239525.1). NCBI lineage: Eukaryota > Viridiplantae > Streptophyta > Magnoliopsida > Solanales > Solanaceae > Nicotiana > Nicotiana knightiana. The sequence goes on from ML424989.1 coordinate 20,820, forward strand.
CTGATTTTATTATGTTGAAAACCCTAAGTTTCTTGGTTTAATCTTTGGGTTCTGAGTTTGTCTTTACTGTTCGTTCTTTCAACTTGTTTGCATGTTTGATTCTCATGAATCTGCTTCGATTAATCTGAGTATTTTGTGATTTCTACCCTATTATGTTCATTAGGGTTTCTGATTGTTGCTTTTTCCGCCTATATCATGTCTGTTCTATTAAGTCATACTATGTTCTATGCGAATCCTTAATTTTGTGTGATTTTCACCCTGTTTAACTTACTAGGGTTTCTGGTTCTGCCTATTATGTGCTTACCTCGCTTACTCTCAAAGGTATATGTTTATCAGTACTATATTCCAGTTTGAATCCCTGATTTTATATGATCTTTACTTTACCATGTCTATTAAGGTTCTAATTCTTGCCTTCTGCCTTGCTTATCATGTGTTTATTTTGTGCAATTTGTATTGATTCCCCCTAATCAATACTATTTCCTATTTGAACCCTTTATTCCATGTGATTGATACATTTCACTAATCTCTTATGATGATTTCCCGGCTGAATTTCCGACCTTAGCTTATTTCTTGCCTTATTTTATGGTCGACTATGCTGTCAAATTAATTCTCATGTTATTTCCTTAAGTAGAATCCTCTGAACCTATCCTCAATTACATGTTCTATACTGGTACTGTGCTGAAATTATTTCCTTATTGTGTTATATTCCAGTTATATGGTATCTTTCCTTATTTATTGTATGTCTATTACCATTCAAAGTTAACTACTTAATTGAACGGAGTACTTATATTGATCTTATGTTGATTGATTATGATTCCCCAATCACTGCCTGACTTTGACTATTACCTTATCCTACCTAGTTTCAAACTACTATATATTCTCTCTCTCATTGACACTAAACACACACGAACACACTAGTTGATATTCTATCTCTTACACTCAAATCTTTCTACTCTCTTTCTGTATCACTTACTATTATTCTGAGTTAGTCGGCTGCAAGCCAAGGCTAACTATTGTGCTCTCCTGCCCCCTTCAGCTTTGTGTTTACTATCTCTTTACTGATATGTTCTGATTCCAATTCAAGTTTCCAAAACCAACATGTTTCTTTTACTGCTTCAGTTTATCATGTTTCTGATCTGTTTCTATCTATGGTTTTATTGTTCAACATGTAATTGACATGTCTACATCATTGTTCATCTAGAATATTATGTTATGTCCCCCTCCCCCTTAGGATTAGTATGCTTATGAATATGTTACCCCTTGTAGTATGTCCCAATGTGACTCTGCTTTATCTTATGTTTACCTGGTTTCTAGTATGAACCTTTCTTTGCAAAGCAATTTGTATCCTAAGTTGTCTAATTCTGTGTTGATTCTGAAATTCATGTTGTGTTGATACCGTTAGCTATCCCCTATTCCCATAACCCCCTACAAAAACTTCTATGCTCTTGTATACTATGTGCTCTATGTGTCCCCAACTCCCATCACCCCTGTATGAAGGACTGTGATTTGAATGTGCTGAATCTGTTTGTGTTGTGATTAGTCTACTATTTGTTAATTGTCCTACTCTTGTCAAAAACTGTTTTTTTTTTACTAAACAACTCTCATATTTTTATAAAACTGTTTCAACTAAGTCTTTTTCAAACACTGTCTTTCCTATTAAAACCTTTTCAAAACTATGTCAAGTACTCTCACTCTACTCTTAGGTCCTTAGGTTCTGCCCCTCCAGTGTATGACTGCCTTGGGGTTCCTGTGAGATTCCTCTGAACTCTGATGCACTGGGGGCTGGCCCTTCCACATTGCACTTACTTAATTATGGTTATGAAATTTTGGTGTGAGCACTGCCCGAGATCCCTTGAGGTCCTTAGGGAACTCTGACACACCCCGATATGAGAAAGGCTATGAACATTTGGGTACTTGAGGTTCTGGGAATTTGGGCTTGTTTTTCAGGCTCCCTATAATTTAACTTCTTCTTTTTTTCTATCTATTTATGAAATATACTCAGGTGTTCTGTAAAAATTATTTGTAAACAAATATTGGGGATGTCTATTGAAGTGGGGAGGGTAGCCACATAGTCCTGTTAACATCATCGGGTAGAAATCATATTTTAAGCTTTACATTGTTTCTCTCTGCATTAGAATCCATGTTTTAGGACCAGCATGTTCATTCAAACCATGCCAAGCATGCACTAGATACCATGTTTTTAGGATTTCATATCTACTGTTTCAGCATCTCATCCATGCTTTATGTTTATCGCTTAGAAATCTTGCTCCTGGGACAATAAACAACGTTAACATAAAAGCTGTTCAGCATCTCATCCATGCTTTATGTTTATCGCTTAGAAATCTTGCTCCTGGGACAATAAACAACGTTAACATAAAAGCTGTTACTTCTATGCATTCAAAATCATGTCTCCATCACCCTGTAACTCTTTGTGCATTTTAGAAATCATGCCTTTAGGAATCCTGTGCATCCTGAAATTATGTCTTAGCTATCCTACATTTCTATGTGCATATTAGATACCATGCTCTAGGATTTCGCTTACATTTGCTTAACCACACCTAGTTTACTACTGACTAACGAAAAAGGTAGAAACAGTGTCACATCTAATTGTCTTGTTCTTACTAATAATAGTAACAATCTCTGCTTAATCATATCATTTAGAACAACATGTTTTTAGGTAAAACAACCTCTGAATTGTCTAATAATTCTGGTAATTATTATGCACGATCCCACGCCTAGGCAAGCCTTAGGTAATAAATCTCTTTAAAAGCTGGAACACTGCTTGGTTGTGTTTACTATCTAAACGCAAACATGTTTAATATCAGTAGGCAGACTGATTAGGGCCCCCTGCTTCTCGGTTTATAAAATAAATCTGCATATCTCTTGTATTCTGATACTCACATATACATCATATTTTAGTATCCTGCTTAATAATATTGCCCTTGTTTGTGTTTGAGACGTGTTGTTTACATGCAATATTTGTGGAGGTAAACTTGAGCCTCTTAATTGCTTCTTTCTATTTTATCGGTTCAAGTCCTATCTGTTCTTGCTTGTCGCCTAGTATTTTCTCCTTTCAACCTTAGGGGTCTGTCTAGAACTGCCTATAGGTAGAGGTCCTAAATTCCTCTAGGGCCATTAAGCAGGGACGGGCAACAGCACGCATAGAGGTCGTTAAATAAACTCGCTTAATAACCACTAAGGGGTGGTAAGGGTAGACATGGATATGATATCCGGTGCGTTAATGCAACGCGTAGCCCCTCTTCTGAGGAGTGATTACCGGGCATTGTACTGATGTGATCCTGTAGGATAAACAATCTAGGACCCCATATCCCTTACATATGTGTGTTTAGATCATAACTCTTTCAAAACATTATATGTGTGCCTAGACTCTAAATCTTTTAAACTTTAGCACATATGTGTGCTTAGACTGCGAATCTTCTCAAAAACTTTTATTTATTTACCTATGTGTTTTTTATTATGTGCTACCTGTTTTAAACTTCACAAAGCTTGTTTGGCCGGGAACCATAGTTGGGGACTTTGAGGGTGCCTAACACCTTCCCCTTGAAGTAATGTCAAGCCCTTACCCAATATCTGGTTATCCGATCTGTGTTTGTAAATGACCCTTAGTAGGTGCCCTAACGCACCTTAAAATCGTTAGGTGGCGACTCTTAAATTCTTTATCCCTTTTCAAAAGGAAACAAGTTGTCCCAATAAAGTCGAATACCCTGACCGATCCGTAAATGGGAGGAAAGAGGGGGGCGTGACATCGATGAATGTAGAAAAATAAATGATTGGCCAAAATGGAAAAATACAATTCAAGCGGAATTGACTTCACTATAAAAACATGAAGTTTTCGGACCAATAGTCTGAACGCCTGAAGGTGTCAAGCCAGTAGGGTGCAAGTGGATTTTTGTGCAAAACCGAAATAAAAAAGGTGAAATTGCAAAAGCATGGCATTGATTATATGGAGACATATTCTACTGAGGTATATGCAATTACCTTCAGGTATCTAATAAATCTGGGAGTCCATGAAAAGCTTGATATGCGGTTGATGGATGTTGTCACAACCTACTTATATGACTCACTGGACAATGAAATTTTTATGCAAATCCCCGAAGGATTTAAAGTTCCTGAAGCACATAAAGTTCAAGGGAAACTTGTTCAATAAAGCTTAGTAAATTCTTATACGGATTGAAGCAATCAGGAGAATGTGGTACAATCTCCTTAGCGAGTATTTGCTAAAGGAAGGGTACAAAAATGACCCTATTTGCCCCTCTGTCTTTATTGAGAGGTATGAGAGGTCTGAATCTGAATTTGTCATCATAGTTGTGTATGTTGATGACTTGAATATCATTGGAACTTCTAAAGAGCTTCCAAAGGTTGTAGAGTGTTTGAAGTAAGAATTTGAAATGAAAGATCTTGGTAAGACAAAATTTTGTCTTGGCCTACAAATTGAGCATGTCACAAATGGAATTTTTGTCCATCAATCAATATAAACTGAAAAGATTTTAAAATGATTTTACATGGATAATGCACATCCATTGAGTACCTTAATAGTAGTGAGATCGCTTGACATAAATAAAGATCCATTTCATCCTCGAGAAAATGGCGAAGAGCTTGTTAGTGATGAAACTTCATATCCGAATGCAATTGGGGCGCTGATGTATCTTGCTAACAATACCTGGCCAGATATTGCTTTTACTGTAAGTTTATTAGCAAAATTCAGTTCCTCCCCAACAAGAAGATATTGGAATGGTGTTAAGCATATATTTAGATATCTTCGGGGAAATCTATATATGGGATTGTTCTATTCTAATGAATTCAAGTCAGAAATGATTGGCTATGTCGATGCAGGTTATGTAATGACCCGATCAATCATTTTACCTTCTAGAACCCCGTTCCCCTAAATAAGACTCCTTGTATGTGTTTTTACTGTTTTATGACTTGCGAGGATGGTTAGTTTGAGACTTGGAAGGGTTCGGGTTGAAATAAGAACAATTGGTTCCTTAAGTTGGCCTTAAAAGGCTAAGTTTGACTTCTGTCAACATTTTTAGTAAACGGCCTCGGAATCGGGATTTGACGGTTCCAATATGTTCGTATGATGATTTTAGATTTCGAGTTTTGGATGACCCGGGAGCGTTTTGGTGCCTAATATCAAAAATTGGTGCTTGAAGTTCTTTAAAATTTGGTTTGGAACAGGTTTTGGTGATATCGAGGTCCAAATGAATTTCGAGATCGGGAATAGCTCCATAATGTCATTTAAGACTTGCACGCAAAATTTGGTGTCATTTCGAGTTGATTTGATAGAAATCAGACGAGTGGAAGTCCTTTTGGAAGTTTTTGAATTTCATGAGTCAATTCATGCGTTTTGGCGTCTGATTCGTAGTTTTTGAAGTTATTTTCACATCTTGATCGCTCGAGCGAGTTTGTATAAGGTTATTAGACTTGTGTGGGTAGTTGGTGTGGAGCCCCGAGGGCTCGGGTTAGTTTCGGACGTGTGTAAGGGATGAAAAACACACCAGATTTATGGTGTTTCTTGGCACCAGTTGCAGGTCTCGCAGATGCGAGAAATAGTTCGCAAATGCGAACCTCACATTTGCGACCCCTTCATCGCATTTGAGACCTTAGAAGCTCGATCCAGGGTTCACATTTGCGATGATTTTGTCGCATTTGCAAACCTAGTATCGCAAATGCGACATCAGAGGCCTGTGCCCAGCTCATTTAATGCGGGAGTTAGGCCATTTACATTTCACTTCATCTCTTGGGCGATTTTTGGAGATTTTGGAAGAGGACTTTCACCTAGCACTTTTTAGGTAAGTAATTTCTATACAACATGAGTTAAATACATAGATTAATGACAAATTAACATGTAAAAATTAGTGAAAATCAAGGGTTTAGATGAAAACCTAAGTTTTTTCTTATAAAAATGAGATTTGACCACAAAATTGGTTATGGATCTTAGTAAAAATCATATATTTATGTTCCTAAGTTTATATGTAACAATTGTCTTCAAAATTTCCGGAATCCGGGCAGGGGTGAATTTTATGAATCTTGCATTTAGGGTTGGGTAATCACTTTAATAGTGGGAATATGAGCTATTGAGCATAAATTGATTAATTTATATAATGTTTGACTAGTTTCGAGTCGTTTGGCACCAAATTTGGAGGTTTGAGCACGTTCTTGAATCGGGAAGTGGGCTTTGAGATAAGGTAAGTCTCTTTTCTAACCTTGTAATAGGGAATTAACCCCTTTGGTGAACTTAAATCATAATGTGTGTCTATTTGTGGGGGATACGCACGCGTGATGTGATGAGAGTCCGTGCGTAGCTGCTATTCATGCTTATGTCCGGGTAGATTTAAGCCTACACCATGATTTATTGACATCGTTGTTGATTATGTTTACTACTCGTTAGTTTTAAAGTGGAGGATGAGAATTTCAATACCGCAAGGTTCCAAGTTAAATTTCCTATTTCAAAAAGATATTGAGAAGTATTATGATTAATTGAGAATATCTATGTTCGACCGCTTCGCAAACATATTCCGCAAGCGGGGTAAAATTCCACTACTCTCATGGGAGCGGGCAGTTTGCCTCGACATGATTTATTAATATATTACATGGTTTCGGCTATTCGGCCCTCGGCAGTGCTCGATATGTTATTATGTATATTTGAATCGGACCGTACGTCTTCGGCATAACTCGTGCGTAGTGATACCGGAATTTCCTTTTATATTTAATAATATTTCATGTACTTGAAAGGTGAAAGGAATAGGTGAGAGAAATGAATTTGGCTTCTTACTAGGAAGAAGGATTTGTTTACTTACTTCTTGTTGAGTTCTATCATCATTTTATATTTCATGCTTAACTAGAACTCTGTATTATTATGTTTTTGACCCTTAGTAAGTGTCGAAGTCGACCCCTAGTCACTACTTCTTCGAGGTTAGACTAGATACTTACTGGGTACATGTTGTTTATGTACTCACGCCACACCTTTACACTTGAATGTGCAGAATCTGAGGCAGGTGCATTTGGTTATCAGTCCAGCGCGTACACTTGACTTGCACTTAGAGACTTCACTGTGAGCTGCTTTCCGAGTCGTTCTACAATAACTAGAGTCTTCCTTTTTTGCTCATTTCTATCTATTTCTTTTCCAGGCAGTAGATTAGTATTCTTTTGTATATTCTACTAGCATGCCCGTATACTTGTGACACCAGGTATTGGCACACACTAGTAGACTGATGGTTTTGGATTTATTGTACTGATTCCGATTCTCACTCTGTTTGTTTTGTTTAAACTATTTTATAGCGGTGAAATTCTAAAACTTTTATCAAATGTGGGATGTTATTCATTTAGCAAATATATTAACAGTGGAAATTATTAGTTTGATAAGTGTTGGCTTGCCTAGCATCGGTGTTGGGCGTCATCACGGCCTATAATGAAATTGGGTCGTGACGTTATTTATCTGATTCACATAAAGCCCGATCTCAAACATGTTATTTGTTTACATATGGAGGTACCTATATCATGGCGTTCAATGAAACAAACAATAGCTGCCACATATTCAAATCATGCTAAGATAATAGCCATTCATGAAACTAGTCGGGAATGTATTTGGTTGAGATCAATGACTCAATATATTCAGGAAATGTGCGGTTTTCTTATGAAAAAAAATAATCCAACTATACTATATGAAGACAATGTTGCTTGCATCGCTCAACTGAAAGGAGGATACATCAAATGAGACAGAACAAAGCACATTTCACCAAAGTTCTTTTTCATGCATGATCTTATGTAAAAATTTGTTCGATCTGTTCACTAAGGCATTACCAACGTCAACATATGAGAAGTTGAGACAGAAGATTGGAATGCGGCGTCTTCGAGAAATAAAGTGATGTTTTCATGAGGGGGAGTAAGATACGTGTTGTACTTTTTTCCCTTAGCCTAGGTTTTGTCCCATTGGATTTTCCTGGTAAGGTTTTTAACGAGGAAACAAATAAAGCGTAATAGAGATATGTGTACTCTTTTTACTTCACTAAGATTTTTTCCCACGGGATTTTTCTTCGTAAGATTTTAGCGAGGCATATTATCTATTTTTGGACATCCAAGGGGGAGTGTTGTAAAACCTATAATAATTGTGGATGTCCACTACTCCCACTACTTTCACCCATGATGTAAATAACCTACCACTACTTATCACTATTATGATTGTAACTCCACACCTCTATAACCCCTCCCCATGATCTTTCCCCATGATCTCAAAAGTTAATGTCATGTTTAAGACAATCCTTTTGTAACCTTCAATGTAATAGTATAAATAGAGACATAAAATGTGATATGAGATACACTTGAACACTTGATGAAATAAGAAAGTAATCTCTTCTTCTTTTATTCTACTTATCTTCTTGTTTTGTTTTGTTACTTTGAGCTACATTTCTTAACATATTTTACCTTTTCTTCTTATATTTGCATTTTTTTTTTTGCATTTACACATTTTTGTTTTCTTTTTTCTTTTTATTAATGAAATCGCCTATGTTATATTCTAGTGTCACCTATGTATATTTAGTGATCGCCTATCCATATTTTTGATAATCGCTTATATTTCATACTAGATGATGTACCCGTGCGATGCACGAGCCCAATTGTTGCTTTTTTTCTTCTTCTTATTTTCTTCCTTTTAATATTTATTGGTTTATTGCTATTACACACTTTATATGCCTTTAGGGAAAGAAGAAAGAAAATAGGCTTTTGTGTAATAATTTATAGAACCCCGATTACCTGTATTATTATTTATCTTTTGCATTATGTGCATTTTAATTTTTCTGAAATCGTATTATTATACCAATCACTTTGTAATACTTGTCTAAGTTTGATACTTTATTATACAATGATTAGATATTAATTCAAGTACAGTTTAAATTATTTCAATATAGGGTCTACACTTTTTAAAATTAATTACTATAAAATAACATTTAAAAAGTCAGTTGGAAAATAAGCCGTGATGTATTTTTCTCATTATTTAAATTGAATGATATATAGTTTTATTCTTTAAGTATTTTCAGCTGTGTTAATGTATTACCTTTCGTTTTATACTAATCAAAACTTGAATAATAAAAATATTAATTTTATTTTCAAATAGTTGATGAATAGATATTTTTTAGGTTCTTTGAAATAATAATTGTCATTTTTAATTATTAAGAATTTTTAACAAAAAAATTTGTATTTTGTTCCAGTTTATTGACACAATATTAAAAATAAATTAATTTCTCAATCACTCTAAATACTAATCAAATTGACATTAAATTGAAATATTACAGTTTTTTCTAGTTTCATATGATATGGGTATAATATAATTTTCATCACAATAGTTATTTGTTGAGATTTTTTAAAAGTAATTAATTGTATATTTATGTATTTTGAAATTTATATAATGTTGAATTATTATTGAATAGAGGAAGTACGCAACTAACTTCGATCATAGAGGGAGAACTATAATCATGTGTGATGATACTTCTCATACTTCCTAATATATAGTGATTTTTAAAAGAAAATAATTCCATAAATTAATTGTCTTAATTTTTTATTTCAGATATTCTCAAATCATACTTTAGAGAGGGGATACTTATTATACAATTTGAACAAATTTTAATATTTTATAATTAAAAAAAGGGACTTGAAACTATATTTTATTCTTAAATATTTTTTTCCTTATTTTATACAGTATTCCAATTGAAATTGCAATTTAAAGAGAACTTTGTATAAAATGATATCAACTGATAATAATATAAGAATATCTGAATGTAAATCTACATAAATTATCACTATTTTTTTAAAATAAAATCTTCTTTACCTGAAATAGAAAGAAAATACTAGTATGTATATAAAACTTTATCCGAGCGACCGGGTGACGTGCCACCCCCAATTCAATACATAGATCCGCCCCTACACGAAAATCTTTGTCATATTTACCTTGGTCTTGCTGTCGCCGGCTGAGTAGGAGTACCGTGTTTTATGACAAAGCTAAAAAACACTATGACAGATTGAACATTTGAATTATAAAATTACCAAAATAATAATAATAACCATCAAGTAATGCATTTAAAGAAGATATTGAAGGTTGAATGGAATGTGGGGTCCATTTAAGGAATTTAATAGCTTATGACCACGTTAGTTTTGCTTTTTCAACCCACAACCAAAATTTTGAGCCTGGTATACAAGCAAACAGTGCACTACTATATTTGAAATGACCATTATGCTCTTGGTCGACCTCCTCTTCTCTCTTATATATAATAGAAAATTTATAGTGAAACGCTGATTATAAAGATTACTTATTTATCCTTAATCTAAAAATGGGATTGAGTTATCAAGATTCAATGAAATAGAAAATAATTGGTTATGGAGCGGTTCACATTTGATAACATGAAGAATTACAACAACAATAACAAGCTCATTAATTTTCTACAAGTGGAGTTTGGGGAAAGTAAGATGTACGCAGCCTTACTCCTACCTCTGAAAGGGCAGAGATGCTGTTTCCGATAGACCCTCGACTAAAGAACGACTAAAAAAGAAAAGGTAATTTCAACGAGTAGGAATAACAACAAAAATATCACATATTTAGTAATACTATCTATCACATGAACTCTAAAAAGCTATCAATTTTAAAGAACAAAACACTTGTTTTTGAAAAATTTATGTTGACAAAATTTGATCTAAATCACCAAATGTATTATTACTAAAGTTGGCAAAAAAGAAAAGAAAAATTGAAGATGTCTTCGAAGTAAAATATGCTTGAAAGTAAATTAAAATAAACAATACATTAAAGTTTGGGTATAATCAACACATTAGGACCATTTCTCAAATATTTTCATATAATTGAAATGGAAATACAATGAATGCATCACAACCACCTACATTTGCACAATGTCATTATTCAAGTATTAACAAAAAAATTAAATTGCTTTTACACAATTTTGAAGTCAAACTTAAATAATTATTCAAAATTATCTTTTGATGCATTTTCTCGTCGAACTGTCATTTTCGGAATTACTTTGCTTTTTTGCTTGCATTACCAATTATTTTAATTACAAGTTAGCTTAATATCTTAATTATTTAAATCTTTAGCTTAATATCTCAATTATTTAAATCAAGGGAAATAGTTAATTTGGGGACATGTTTGAACTTATAAGTTGGTCAAACTGGCTTATAAGTACGTTTTGGCTTTTCTACGCGTTTGGTAAATATTCAAAGTGCTTATAAGTTAAAATCAGCCTTAAGCAAGTTGTTCACTCAACTTATGACTTTTCAGCTTACAAACACTTTTAATTTAACCAAGACTTTTACTAGTTTATCCTTAATAATATTTTTTTGGAATAAACTTTTAAATTTTCTCTTCATTCCATATTTGTTGTTTATCATTTTCTCTACAAAGAAACTTTTTAATTCATAATCATTTGTAAAAAAATTAAGTATTTTAGTCTTTTAACAAGAAAATAACTTATTAGCACTTTTCTACCAAACATATTAACTACTTATTATCGATTTCAACACGTTTATCCAAACACGTAAATGTTTATTTAAAAAATCAATTTCAACACTTAAAAATACTTTTCAACACTTCAAATTTATCAGCTATTTACAATCAGCTAATACAAATGTAGGGATGGCAAATGGGCAAGGACGGGCGGGGACGGAGCGAATTTACTCTTATGCGGGTGCGGGTGCGAGTACAGAACGGGACGAAGCGGATTAAAAACTGAACAAATAACTACGCGGGGCGGGGCAGGACAAATCCTCAGTCCCGCCTCATTGCCATCCCTGCCAAACGGGCTCTATATCTACTTTTGGCCACAAAAAATTATACTCCTAATAGGACAGGAAAAATTTAAAAAATGCTAACTGAGAAAATCACCCCATCAAAAAAGAAAAGAAAAAAAGAACCACATTATGAATTTCTTTTTTTCCTTTTTGTTTTTTTGCACCGTTGTAGTACCACTTTTTACTATATTTTCTAAATAATAATTGGACAAAAATTCACTTCCCTCGGCAGCACCACCTCTTCCCGCCTTCCTCCTCCTCCCGCCGCCACTATTGCCGATCACCTCCGCTTTCTGCTACGTCACGAATGGAAGCTCAAAGATTGTCTTTTGGACTTTCCTCCACTTTATCCACTTCACCAATTCAAAACCAAAAAAATCCAATCTTTAAGATACCATCTTTTTCTTATACTTCACCAAATAATCTTACCCTTAAAGGGTTTTTCTTAAAACCCCATTTTTCTTTTGCTCCTAAGAAAATTTTCCAGTGTACAAATTGTTTGGAAGGAATAGAAAAACAATCTGTTACAGTTCCTAATAATAGTATGAGCAAAGAACTTAGAAAGAAAAAACTGGCAATTTTTGTATCAGGTGGTGGTTCAAATTTCAGGTCAATTTATGAAGCAACTATTGGGGGTACTGTTCATGGAAAAGTAGCTGTTCTAGTCACCAATAAACATGGTAAGGATTTTGGGATTTTATTATTTTTCTGCTTATTTCAAGATTTAATTTTTGGTCTCTGCTTATTTGAGATTTTGGTAAAGCTGTAAATTTTAATAGATTATTTAGGTCCATATAGGTGATACATATTAGCTGAGTTTATGTTTTAGACAGTTAACACTTCTAATATTTTTTTACCTATATTTGCATAAATAGCATGAGATGAGTTTAATTGGAGTAGCATGGTAGTGAGGATTCGTATAGCCAACCCCAACTTATATCGGACTAAGGCTTAATTGTTATTGTTGTTGTTATTTTCGTAATTCAAGATTATCTGTAGTTGGCTTTTGGTCCCTGCCTAATCGAGATTTTCTTAAAGCTCTAAGCTTGAACAAATTATATAGGTCTATATAGGCGATACATATTGGAGTAGTTGAGATTAATGTTTTAGACGTTACCACTTTTAGTGTAGGTCATATTCTTTCTAGTAGCAGTTTATCCTTTCAGAGATTTATACTTCAGAATATACAGAGAACTTCTAATATTTTTTTACTTATATTTGCATATATTAGCGTGAGCTGAGTTTAAATAGAGTAACATGGTTAGTGATGATCCATGTAGCCAGACCCCAACTTGTTTGGGATAAAGGCCGCGTAGTAGTAGTTGTTGTTATTGTTGCAATTCAAGATTATTTGTAGTTGGTTTTTGCCTCCTGCCTATTTGAGATTTTAGTAAAGTTCTGAGCTTTAATGAAAACTTGTAAATTCAGCCTATTTGTGTTGCAACCGTCTTGATTAATTTTCCAAAGAATGAAATTTTATTTTAAGTTTTTACATCAGCGTTCATCTGTATTCCTGCTTTTGTTTCTTTCTTCCTGATATTTTATTATTCCGTGACTTCATGAATGTTTCTGCTGTATTGAAAATTGAAATCAGTGGCAACGAATTTTTATATTTTCTTGCTCATGTTGAGATGTTTCTCGATACAAGATCATCTTGATAAATTTTTGGTGGAATCACTTGAAAAGTTCAGAAATTTCTTTTTCAAGTAAAGTTTCCCTTATGCTATTATTTTTGCTCGTAGCACGGATAACTTTGTTTTATGGAATATGGATTGGTGGAATGTTACCTATACTCGTGATTTTCAAGTGCTTATCTATCCTTTGAAGAATTACTCAGTAAAGCTTTTGAAATGTCCAAAACTCACATTTAGCGCAGTTTATACCCGAAGATATGCCTATTCAATTGTCTTCTCCTAGTTGTTACTCATCTTTCATTTAGATATTTTTTGTAATGAAATGCAGATTGTGGAGGTGCAAAATATGCAAGGGAGCAAGGCATCCCTGTTATTTTGTTTCCTAAAGCAAAGGATACATCTGAGGGTTTGTCGGAGGAAGATCTCGTGGGTGCTCTAAGGTTCTGTTCTTATCTATCCACAACTCCTCTATTGACCTGACCATATGAGCGGTTGTGTATTTTGTGCAAAAAAGATTTTGTCTTCCCTGAAATTATGTCGTGCCGCAATCAGTTCCTCAGTTTTTCTTTTCTTTTTCTTTTTGACTAATTAGCAGGTGAAAAATGGTATCTGAATAGAAGGAAATATACTTGTACTGCTACTGATTGCTGAGGATATTTGCTTTTGAGATATAATGAAGACTCTATATACAAAAGATAGATGAGGTTTAAGATATGGTAGTTCTTTGTGCTCAATATGGCGATGCTTTTGGTTTTCTTAAGCTGCACATCTGCCAAACATTTCTGTTTTTTCTCTCAGCTGCATTTATTTTTGTCACCTTCTTTCACTGTTGTTCTTCTGCTCACCTGCAAACTACTGTAAATTTTTCACCTATTTGGACTCTACTACTTGTTTTTGAAACTTTAGAGTTATTCTGTTAAGTTCTTCTCTTTTTGCTCACCTTACTTTATTATTGGTCATCCTTTTCGTTTTGCCCTTGCTTTCTTCTACTTGGAGCAAGAAGACGAGTACGGAAAAAATGGAAAAGTAAATGTGAACAAAAACAAGTAAATCATGATAACGTCTATATTGCTTGCTATTATGCTGTCTTCTCTGTGTATGGGTGCTTTTCACACTTATTAGTCATCTGAATGACGATAGATAAATCATCTAATAGGGGATTGGTTGGTTATCTGCTGTATGAGTATGACATGAATTATCTAGTGACTTTTCTCTCTCAAGTTATGTGCTTTAGTTTTTTGTACCGTGAAAACCCTGTCCATGCCACGTTAAGTTGATGTCTTTGTTTTCTCCCTTGCTTTACTGAAGTTATTACTTCATATTCTTGTCAGATATCTTATAGTAACATTTGTTTACAGAGCCTACAATATCGACTTCATTCTTTTAGCCGGGTACTTAAAGCTTATCCCTACTGAGTTGGTCCAAGCATTTCCAAGATCAATATTTAATATTCATCCGTCACTTCTTCCAGCTTTTGGAGGCAAAGGCTACTATGGCATGAAGGTGCATAAAGCAGTCATTGCTTCTGGAGCTAGGTATGTAAAATAAAATGAAAATTTTCTTGTTATCAAGTACCATGTATCTCCTTTCTCCTTAATTTTTTCAGTTGTTAACTTCAAACTAAAAAAAAACCTTGCCAAAATAGTAAAAGTAAAGAAAAACTGTCATGTGTGCAAGGGTCTGTTTCAGGCGCCATTTGCTATACTTTGTCTTTAAAGTATCATGTGTTTAAGATTCTTAACTAGGGATGGAGGCCTAGTAGTCAAACATTTTTAAAAGTAAAAGGCACAAAATAGCTATGAGGTTTGTGGGGTTTGAAGTGAAAAACAAGGAGCGAAGTGCAGATTTTATGACAAATTTCAAAATATCATACATGTACGAATTTAGTACTACAGTAATCTCTTAAAATATTTCAAAAACAAAATAAAAATAAAAATTGTACTATACTAATCAAATTCCTTTCAAATTACTAATTTCAATAGCCAATAGCACAATACCGTTGTTAATCCAACTCCTCAAAGTTGAGACTCAAAGAATCAGCCATTTCTCGTTCATATCACTTTGTGCATCAATGTTTGAAGCGCACACTTTTCTGAAGCACATATTGTCAGCCATGAAGCCATGGGCCTTCACTTCACATCACTTCATTGCTTTAAACAAAGAAATAATGGCTTTTAAGAACACTAATAGTCCTTCAGTACCTGTTTCAGTTTTGCCTTACCTTATAAAAAGTTATTAATTTGATATTTTCCTTTATCTTCTTTTCTTTTAGTGGTTGTTGGTGTTGGTGGCAGGCGAGTGGGAGAGAGATTACTAATCTGTTCAATGTTTTAGGACACATGCAATGATGAGGAATATAGCTTATTATAAATCTGACCCATATGGAACTTTTTTTATTCTAAAGAGAGGTTGGATTTAGTTTAGTGAGCTTGAGCATTCAGTAACAGCCAATGATTTCTTATTTCTTTTTTCCAAAATATTTGGGTTTATAAGCAGTATGTTAATTTCCTTGTCATTGCTTCCGACGATTCTACATCTCGTTATGGGTTCCCTGAAAGAATGCTTAAACTTCTAGTACTTTGTTCTGTTTCTGTTGCCTTTTTTAGGATAATGGTCACCTGTAAACTTATTTAACTCTTTAACTTGGTTTGAATTTTGGCTGGAGACTGACGGCCAACAAGAAGCTTCCCTGCTTCTATGCCCCATAAAAATTTGTATTAAGTCATTTCCTGTATGTTACTAGAGTCATTAAATGGGGTTCTCTAAATTGAGACTTCTAATCCATCGATCTGCAACAGCTATTTTTCTGATCTGAATAGTGCATCAGCTGTACCATATTTGAAAGCGCGTCTGTATATAGTTGGACTTGTTATGTCCATTGATGATGTCGAGTTGTTAGCAAAGGCAGGTCCAGAAATAAGATTAGCAAAGGCGGTTTACTTTAAACACACACACAGATACATTTTGACAATTTTCTGCTATACGTTTATAGTGGAAATCGAAAGCAGCCACATCAATGCTCGTAATATGGATCCCCCTTGGTTGCTAACTCCAACTTCAGTGTACAATGCTATCCAATTCAATCATATAAGAGAGTAAAAAAAGTAATTGTCGGGCTGGTTGTTCGTATTTTTCTCTTTGATCAATTAAATATTTGCCTGGAAAGTGAACTCCTGAAATCCAATAAAGAGCAGTCAATCAAAGTTCGAACACACTTTAGTTTTCGTCCATAATTCAAATAATTGCATATGATATGACTAGCTCTTTCTTGGAATCCCTGCATAAAGGGAATGAGCTCATGAGATATATTTGTATTCACTCTTCAGAAACACATGTTTGTAAGAACTGCTGATGGAAGATATCCGCTCCTTCACAAGTCTATGGAGCGCATGAATTTTCCTGTCCAATTATCGCAAAACATGCAAAATTAGCTCTGCTTTTGCAGGAAGCAAAACCAAAGCACATTAGCTTGTTGCTGAACAAGAAATAGTACCATCATGCAGCTTGTAAATTGAAAATCGAGTGCTTAGTTGAAGAGCTAATACTCTAGTGACTTGTGTTTTCTCTATAAGTTAAATACCAACAATCACTTAATCCATTGCTTTCGGATTTGAAGTATCTATTTCTATTTCTATTAAATTTAAATGCATGTGAAATGCGATCCGGGAACATATTTAAGATCTTATCAGACTATGTAGCATCTTTTTGTTGAAATGTTGAGGATTCACATTCTCCAAGCAAACCATTTCTATTGCTAGTTTTTACCATGCAGATTTAGACCCCTATTTTGAGTTGAGAGTCCTTATTCCATTATCTTGGAATTTCCAGTGAATTGTCATGAACTGTTAAAGACAATTTATTTCATAATTGACCAGAATTGGTGATTAATTGTTTACTTGATTGTTCCATGCCGATATTGTTGCCTGTGACCTAGTTGCTGCATATTTCAGTTCATGTCCTCCACCCTTTACAGCATTAAGCACCTAACTTTGATCTCAGTACCTGCTTTGAAACGGGTTTAGTTTTCTGTCTTTAATGCTTTGGATCCTCATTTTAGCTCCTACACATGTGTCTACGGGTTTCAAGTTCTGAGCATAAGCAACGCACTTTTTATCTATCTGCTCTTTGCCAAACTGTAGGTATTCTGGTCCAACAATCCATTATGTTGATGAGCATTATGACACTGGACGTATTCTTGCTCAACGGGTGGTGCCTGTGCTGGCTAACGACACAGCAGATACACTTGCCGCAAGGGTTCTTCAGGAGGTCATAATTTCTTTTACACATTTCTTGTAATGATTAATATTATTGTTGTCGCAATCAAGTTGAACACTTCATATTGCACTTAAAAATTAACCTTTGGGGCGGCTCACTTTCTTCCTTTTTCTCTATATTAGTTACTACTTGCATTTTGGGGCTTGCAGTCTGCTTAATTCATCAATACTCACTTTTGTTCGATTGCTTATCCGTTGCTCCTTTTTTTTTTTTCTTTTTTTTTCTTCGTGTTACATTTTGCGCTCATACACTTCATTAGCAGGAGCATAAACTATACGTGGAAGTAGCGACTGCATTATGTGAAGAGAGAATAGTGTGGCGCCAAGATGGCGTTCCTCTTATCCAGAGCAAAGAAGATCCCGACCACTACATGTAGCAAAATGGCTAATCAACAAAGCCATTTTGATTAGCATGTGGAGTTGCATAAATTTTGCCTTGATGCTAACATAATTTTGGTATGGATTCCTAATGGAAGGTCCTTCCAAATTTCCTTAATTGCTCAACTGACCAATATACCGTAGAAATTTTGCCTTGATACAGATGAATATTGTACTCCTATAACTTTTGTATCAGTATGG
Organism: Nicotiana knightiana; assembly: GCA_005239525.1. Taxonomy (NCBI): domain Eukaryota; kingdom Viridiplantae; phylum Streptophyta; class Magnoliopsida; order Solanales; family Solanaceae; genus Nicotiana; species Nicotiana knightiana. The sequence goes on from ML424989.1 coordinate 39,115, forward strand.
TTGTTAATCTTTTTTATGCTTTTCACTTATTTAAGATTTGCATACACTCTACCCACCTCAGACTCCACTGGTGGGATCGTTGTTGTTGTAGCTTGCTGTTGCTTCACATTGCTGGATATTAAATTTGAGTTGTAACCTTGGACTGTATGAAGATATCATATTGTGAAGCGTACAAGTGGAATCTATATTTCTCATAATATTGAAGCAGGGATGTATCATAAAAGCTTATCCGCACTTGATATTTACATTAATTCGAGATATTTGTCTTACATGCATGCGTTTATTACTTAGCCATGATTAAGTGATATGTAATATATTACTTCCTTCGTTCACTTTTATTTGTCCACTATATTAAAAATATATTTTCACTTTTACTTGTCAATTATATTAAATCAAGAGAAAGATAATATTTTTTTTTCTGTTTTGCCTTATGCTTGTTCTCCAAATAATTTCCCAAAACTTTTGGAAATGATCCCATTATTATGGGTAAAATGGTAGTGAGATACATATTTTATTTAAAGGGAGTGTAAAGTCTAAAGTGGACAACTAAAAATGAACGGAGGGAGTAATTGTTAAAGTTAAGTTGCTCCTGACCCTGCCATTTAGCTAGTTTATTAATATTCTAAATTTTCTAGTTAATGGTGCCATTTGAGTAGTCAAGAAACAAAAGAGAATTTTTCAAATATGAAAAAGGAAAGCTGTTCGTTCCTTGAGGTTTTCTGCCTGGTACTTGGACACTCTTCACTTGCTCAATAAGCTAGTGAATATGTGGTGATTATTTTAGGGAGTATTTGCATCTATATTCGCTTTTTGGATCACGTTTTAACGTATATCCGCTTTGCAAAAAAAAATTGCAAGCATATCCACTTTTTACCTAAACTTCAGGCATACTCACACAAACTTCAACATTCTAGTAGACGGCTGAACTTAAGCATTCTACTAACTGAAGTTTTGTTCTCTATTTGTTGAACTTCAGCATGTTTTAGCTGAAGTTTTATCCTGGATTCAATAGTTTTGTCGTAAAGTTTTTTCAAAAATTTCAGCAGAAGGTGCTGAAGTTATTTAGTTCATTTGAAAAAACTTCAGCACTAAATAAGTTGAAGTTTTATCCTGGATTCATTAGTTTTGTCATAAAAGCTTTTTCAAAAACTTCAGCATCTGTTCATTTGTAACAACTTCAGCACTAAATAAGCTGGGGTACACAGTAGCAGGAAGAAGGAGGCGCCTGAAGTTGTCAAAATTAAGGTATATGTTAAATAATTTTAAAAATATGGGTATGAGTTAAATGGACGCGACCAAATAAGGCACCCCGTACAATTTTTACTTATTTTAATCCTAAGCAAATTGGAGGGATTGTTTGGTACGCATACTATTTGTATTAAGACCTTCAAATGACTTCAATGCATCCCTTTTGAAGTAAAAAGGCAAAATGACACTGTAAGGCCACTCTAAAAATAATAGCTAAAAAATTATATAAAATTTGTTTGTAAATAATTTGGGACTTTTGCATCCGTACCCACTTTTTGTGCCACGTTTTAACTTATACCTGCTTTGTAAAAAAAATTGCACCCGTACCCGCTTTTGCACATAACTTCAGCATGCGGGGCTGAAGTAGTAAAGGCAATCACGCAAAACTTCAGCATTCTAGTAGACGGGCCTGAAGTAGCTTGCGAACTTCAGCTCTTCCCAAGTTATAAAGACAACAACTTCAGCATACGGGGCTGAAGTTCCTCCAGTTACACTGGGGAACTTCAGAGTTCTCTAGAGCTGAAGTTTTGTCTTTGTAACTGGGGAACTTCAGCATATGGAGCTGAAGTTCCCCATTTATAAAGACAAAAACTAGCTCTAGAGAACTCTGAAGTTCTGTCTTTGTAAACTGGGGAACTTCAGCATACGGGGCTGAAGTTCCCCATTTATAAAGACAAAAACTTTAGCATACGGAGCTGAAGTTCCTCAGTTTACAAAGACAGAACTTCAGAGTTCTCTAGAGCTGAAGTTTTGTTGTGTAACTGGGGAACTTTAGCCCCGTATGCTGAAGTTTTGTCTTTATAACTGGCAAACTTCAGCTTAACTGGTGAACTTCAGCTCATCGAGGGAAAGAGAGCTGAAGTTATTTAAAAAGTAGGTACAAATTAAAAGTTTTAAAAAAAAAAGGGTATAGATTAAATGTGGGCGATCAAATAAAGTGCCCCGCACAATTTTTACAAATAATTTATGGCACGGGCTAAAAGTGATAATACCCCAAGTAAAAATTGTAGGGGCTAGCCACTTTTTGAAAAATAGTTAGTGTTTGAGAGTTCATTGCAAAATAGTCACTTTTGCTGCAGAAACACCATGAACTTAATAGGTGAAAAATTAAGGATACTTTCATGATTTGAACTTAAAATAGGTGAAATACTATGCCAGTATCTTGGATTTCATCCTACATAACTAACTATTTTTCAATGACTTCTGAATTTGTGGCTATACAAGTCCAGAAAAAGCTATTTTTGAATTTTACCCCTTTTTGAAGGATTGAAATGAATTGCACAAAATACAAAACTGGTCGGTTGGCTGAAACTAATTGTATTTGCTAACCAAAAAAATGTAAGAATGTGTTTTTTATATATAGTACTCATATTTACAAAAAATACACACTTTGTCGTCTATTAGTATTGGGAGCGGCTAAAATTTCTCAATTGGATTGTCAACTTATTAGCAAATCGTAGAATGAGTAATCATCTAGCCCAACCCACATAAGATATTGAAAAAATAATATTGTATAGTCGCTCTCAAAATAATAGTCGAAAAAGTAAAAGTTATATACTTTTTCAACTATCGAATGTAAATAGTTTCTGGCACGGGCTAAAAATGATAATATCCCTAAGAAATTGGGCTTTTAGCCCATTTAGCCCCATATGCAGAAACAAAAGGCCCAGATCTCACTCACTCTCACACAAACCCTCACTGCTCCATATATAAAACCGCATTACTAGGTTTAGGGTTTTATTGAATCAGCAAACTGCAAAGCAAAGGACAGCTTCAATTTTCAGCAATGGCCGCAAAGAAGAGTCCCCGCAATCCAGAGCTGATTCGTGGAGTGGGAAAACTTTCCCGTTCCAAGATGTACCACAAAAAGGGTCTATGGGCAATCAAGAAGAAGAATGGCGGCTCTTTCCCCGTCCACAAAAAAGCCGCCGCCGCCGCACCACCGGCCGTCAAACCACCCAAATTTTACCCAGCCGATGACGTGGCAAAACCCCTTGTCAACAAACACAAACCAAAACCTACGAAACTCAGAGCAAGTATTACATCTGGTACTGTTTTAATTATCCTTGCCGGTAGGTTTAAGGGTAAGAGAGTTGTGTTTTTGAAACAGCTTAAATCTGGGCTTTTACTTGTTAGTGGACCGTTTAAGCTTAATGGGGTTCCTTTGAGGCGTGTGAATCAAGCTTATGTAATTGGTACTTCAACTAAAGTGGATGTTTCTGGTGTGAATGTTGACAAGATTGACGATAAGTATTTTGCTAAGCAAGCTGAGAAGAAACAGAAGAAGGGTGAAGGAGAGTTCTTTGAAGATAAGAAAGAGGTTTGTTTGCTTTTTCTTAAATTTCAAGTTTTAATCTTTCTCATTTTCTGCTTAATGTTGAATCTGTTTGTTCAACATGTGATTAATGAGGCGGATCTTTATGTTCATTATATGCCTAAGAAATGGATCTTGTTGCTCATTTTAAAAATTATATTTGAATCTATTTGCTCATTTTATGCTCAAGGTATCGTTTTTTTTTCTCAATTTGTAATTTTGTTGATTGAATCTATTTGCTCATATTATGTTTATAGAGTGGACTTTATGCTCATTATATGCTTAAGGATTGGGTGTCGCTGTTCATGTATGCCTAAATATTTGATCCTTTTGTTCATTGTATGATTAAATAAATTAACTAGAAATAAATTTCATGCTTTTGGTTTTAGTAATTGTTTTGTTACTTGTGTTTGTTTTTTCTATACTTAAAGATTGAATCTATTTGTTCATTTTATGCTTAAGGAATGGATCTTCATGTTCATATGCCTAAGGATATGATCTTTTTGTTCATTGTTTGATTAAAGATTGATCACTGTTTTTGGTTTTTGATGAATTTTTTTCATCTGTTTTGTATGTGTTGGTGCATTGTAGGAGAAGAATGTGCTTCCACAGGAAAAGAAGGATGACCAGAAAGCTGTGGATGAAGCATTGATCAAGGCCATTGAATGTGTTCCTGAATTGAAGGCTTATTTGTCTGCTAGGTTCTCCCTCAAGTCGGGCATGAAACCCCATGAGCTTGTCTTTTAGGCTGTGAGATGTTTAAAATACTCTTAATGAAATTGATTTTGTTAGATTTATTTTGGTTTATGTTCTGTTTTGGACCTGCTTTTAGTCGTTGTATTGAGGATTATGTTGGCTATAAACATCTTAAGTTGGCATATGCAATGTGAGATTTGCTCTTCTTTTATCCTGGTGATGTGTTATAAATGTTAATGCTTGAGCTCTAGTGATAGCTGATTAGGGTGCATTGACTAGAATTGAGATTAGCGCCTGATATTATCCTTGTTATTGTGTTATATAGAGATTAATGCTTGATCTCAGTGGGTTAATTTTCAAAAGCTACATGTACCAAGAGAAGGGTGAAATTCAGTACCTTTGATCTTGACTGCCAAGGTGGCTGTAGCAATACAAAAAGATTTTATCTGAGAAGTTTACTGGCCGGTTGTTGTTCTTTGTCAGCATATCTGCTTACCGAACTTCTTACATTTTTTGCATAGTCGTTGTGAATCATTTCTTCTATGTCTATGTTGTATTTTAATGTGCATATTAGTGTACTGGATGAGAAGGGGAGAAGAGGGAAATGGCATAGAATTTAGCCTTTCTAAGAGACCCTTCTCTAAAATCAATCATCTATGCACTTTCCAGGCTCACTGCTTTTGTTTCTGGCAGTTTGCGTCTATAGGTGCTTACATTGCAAATACATTACTGCTTTTCGCCTTTTAGTGCTGAATAGGTATTCTATAGTATTACTGGTGTATTCATAAGATTACCTTTTATGTAGACCTATGTTGCTCAGACTCTCCGAAAATGTGTCCGGATATGCGTCGGATCTTCCAAAAGGTGTATTTTTGAAGGATCTGACACGGGTGCGGCTACATTTTGGAGTTCCCGCAACATAGACAAGATTAGTCCTTTCTGGCATCTTAGATAATCCTAAAGTCTATCTTGAAACACTGACAGATTAGCTATAGTTGAATGAGTTAAAGTATACTATAGCCCCTGCATTAAAATTATGTCCATACTTTCTAGACTTTACAGTCACTCATAGAATTATACCATTGTTCAGGCGTACCTTGTGTTCCCTTTTATTACCCTCTAAAGCCAGAGGCGGATTCAGGATTTCAAGAGTACACTCTTACCATGAATCCATTACACTTTTGAATTACAACGACGATGACCTAGTAAAATTTCACTAGTGGGGCCTGTGGAAGGTAATGTGTATGCAGACCTTACCTCTATCTCGTGGTAGATAGGCTATTTCTAATAGACCTTCGGCTCAAGAAGATGAAAAGGTTCAAAATTATTAATTCTTTGAAAATTTATTAATTCACATATATATATATATATATATCTATACACCATACTGAAATCAAGACCATTCAAAGTGGGATTTGAAGTGCAAATTTCAATAGTAGAGGTGTACTCAGTAATAATTGCACCATAAGAGTCTATGAGCATGGTTAATGCACATATTAAAGTAATTTAAAAAAAATATAGCATTGTTATTCATAGTTGATAGAGCAGTATGAATTCACGTGGACATATCCATCAACATGGGATTATGCGATTTGACTTGTTCGTAAAGTGGGAGTATGCGATTTGACTTGTTTCTAAACACAAGTTTGCTTTTATCTCTATGAAAGCATTCATTTCATCCCAGTGATAGGCAGGGGCAGAGCTAGAGAAGAACTTATTAAGTATGTATAAAGATTTAACTACGTACTCAGTAACGAACAAGGTATATGAGTTTGGTGACAAATTCAAAATTTATAAACTTTAAATTTCGGCAAAGAGCACAAGTTCTCTCCCGATCAGATGTAACGCACCTAGCCTTGAACTATATTTTGCAAGAAATACTTGGTAAATGTTGAACTTGAAGAGGGCGACATCAGCTAGAATCCTGATTTAGTCATTTTTCGATAGGTTGAAGTGATCAATGTTCTCTTGTCGTATTATTAAAGTGATCATACCAGGTGCTACGGCGCTGATGTAACCCATGCCATATTCTGAGGAAAGGCTCGAACAACTCTCTCTAAGGAACTCGACAAAATAGCGGAGAAGGGGTGCGTCCTCACAAAGGGGGTCGCAGTGACCAGGCCCGAGTTACCAAAATCAAAATATCTACAAAGTACTATTTATTCAATCAGTCAGATTAAATTTATAATTTGAACTAGTTATACCCTAAATTAAAAGATGAGTTATTTAAGCCCAAAAAGGTGACCTCTTGAGATTTAATGTTGGTTATTCCTTAATGAATAGGTGAAGGAGAGATAAATGTTCCTTTATATTTGGGCCTCTTGAGATTTAATGAAGAATTGGTTATTCCTTAATGAATAGGTTTAGGAGATAAAGGTTCCTTTATATTCTTCACGACTCCACCCAGTGGTGAAGCCACATGGTTATAAGGGTGTTCAACTGATCATCCTTCAACGAAAAATTGTACTGTATACATAGGTAAAATATTACGTTTTAGAGGTATATAACATATATTGAACATCCTTTGTCGTAAATGTTTTTCACTTTTTTAAAAAGAAAATTGAACACCCATGGAGAAATTCTTAGCTTCACCACTGACTTCGCTCACCTACGAACGGTTTCCATATTCGTCTTTGCAGAAATCTCCAGATTGTAAGACATTATCGTCTTTTGTAGAGTGGAACTCATTGGATTCACAGTTGGAGGTTGGTTAAAGACGATGTGAAACAAGTGAACATCCATGCAATAGTTATCGTATATTTTTGTTGTTCATTGAAGGTATTATTAGTTAAAGAAAGATAGACAATCAGAATAGCTTCAGTTCAAAATTGATTATTACCACAAAAAGGTTTACCCCAGTGGCAGAGCCACATTGAACCGAGGGGTGTCAAGTGACACCTCTTCGTCGAAAACTTACAATATAACTGGATAAATTTTTATATTTTATGTATATTTTCTATATGTTGACTCCCCCTGACTTTTCGATGTAGCTAATTATTTATTTTTTGATACTCATTGAGGAAAATTCTGGCTTCGCCACTGTACATCTTCTAAAGGAATTTCTCGGTTTGTTCATACATAGGAACACAAATTATAATAGAAACTCTATTTTGAGGTTCAATGTTGTTAGACTCGACTCCTATCTTAGGATTCGCACCGCACTATATGCTCCTACAAAGTCATGCCTGACCTTTTAGATTGAGAACCAGGGCGGAGGGAGAGTACAAGCCGAATTCTAGCTTTGGTCCAAACTATGTAATTGTTTTAAAAAATTCATTAAACGTGTATAAATTATTACTTTAGAACCCAGAAAATTTTAAATTTTGGCTCTGCCTCTGTTGAGAATGTGAACAATTAATAACTTCTGGAGAGTCTGGGGTTGCCCTGTTTTGTGGTTTCTTGAAATAATTATGTTGGGGACTTTGTAGCTGAATTCAGTTGTTATTTTATGCTTACTTGGTGAAAATATTCGAAGCTCAACTATGGCATCAAATATCAATTTGTCTACTTTTTCTTACTATTGTAGTTGGCGTACTGTCACTGAAGGAACTCAGTCATTAATTCACTTACCTTGTGCTAAAAATGCCAAGAAATCAAACATTCACCCATGCATATTTGTGCCGAAATAGTTAATTACGTGTATGACCCAAACATATATTTGACACTAGAATGTTAATTTGAAAGTTTCCCAGTTACAAAATGACCTATCTGATTGTCATAATAGCAGTGACACAACCGGAATTTTCACTTAGAGAAGTCAAACGAAAAAGCTATAAACATCGATATATATATATATATATATATATATATATATATATATATATATATATATATATATAAAAGAAGAAGAAGAGTATTGAAGAGAAAAGTATAGAGGGGGAATTCTTATTGATTTTGAGATCAATTACAATGAAATAAAATCCATTTATTTATAGGGGAAAAATGACTTAGCCACAAAGTAACAAACCCTAAAATCTCTCTAGAATATATTCATTCACCATAAATAAAATACTATTTCTAACACTCCCCCTTGAATGTCTATTCAACAGATAATGTGCCTCATTAAAATCTTAACTAAAATAAAACCCAATAGAAAAAAATTCTACAAAAGGAAAAAGAGTACACATGTTTAGAAATATGTCTTGGTTGCCTCGTTAAAAACCTTGCAAGAAAAACCCAGTGGGACAAAACCTTGCAAGGGAAAAAGGGTACAACACGTATTACCTCCCCCTGATGAGAGCATCAATTCACATCCTTGAACCTTCGCATCCCAATCTTGTGCACTAGCTTTTTGGAGGTTGATGTCGGCAAAGATTTGGTGTATAAATCACACATATTAACTGCAATGAATAAGTTGCACCTTGAAAATTCTCGCTATCACATTATCATGCTTATAATTATAGCAAGATAGAAATGTGCACAAATTGTACTTAGGCTGTAGTACTTCAGGACCAAGAATTTTATATGCTTTAAGCAATTTAAATTCTTCATGGATTGTTATATAAGTTAAATCATATAAGCCATATGAATGGACTTTAGATGCATATCAAGTTTTATGTCATGCTAGACATAAGATAGATAAAGACGATTGCACACACCATTGATTTTATATATTCAAGTGTTTGAACTACATGTTCAAAACTACATGTCTTTCATATGAAACCAAACTCTTTTCGAATTTGTCTCTTCCATTTGGTCAATATTTTTGTGTCTGTATTCGACAGACTTAAGATCCTCATCTATACTTAACGCTATCATAGATGTCGACGACAAACATTTTATATCGGTTCCAATATTTTTTTCATAAAAGACATAACATAGAGATCTTCTCATTCATATTTTCAGGGACCTGAACCTCTCGTGAGATTTTATGAAGTGTTATGTCATGTGATCTTCTAGATCACTTGCCTCCTTATTATGATCATTTTGATCATTTGCTCATCTTCTTTATCAAGAATTTTATTTTTGAAACCGATTTGTCTATATGCTTTAAGCGTACCATAGACTTTGTCCTTCTAGGACTTATTCTAACATGAGCATTTTCAGCGAGAATATAGTTACTTTCTTTGGGTCAGCAAATGCGTCCGGTATACTATGCAATATATTGCAGATGAATTAGCTTTTTATGAACTTCAAGTTCATATTGCTTATTGGAGGATCTAGATATAGAAATGATAATTCATTCAAAGTAACTTTTTCTCAATTGTTTATCCTGTCTCCCCTTCATGTTAGAAAAACTAATTTGCGTCCTCAACTTTGGAAGTCCATCTTTGTGCGTTATTGTGTTAATCGAAATATACATCGCACTTTAATAATAATAAGATGGAATTATTTGGTTCCTGACCCTGAACCACTTGTGAGGGGAGAATGTAATATACTTTCGTATATAAAGTATATCAAATTGATGTAGATAACAATGTTCTCATAGGCAATAATTTAACTATTAAGTGGAGGCATTCAATAAATCATTTGCTAAACCAACTGTGATGTAAACCAATTTATCAAGATGAACTGTCTTGAATAGAAAATCTGAAAATTATGCTCGAAATTAAATTATTTGAGCAAGTTACCTTGCAAATACCAGGTTGCGGGTTAATAATAATCGCACATGTAACTATCTCATAGATGCATCTTATGTGGTATACATGATATGTGAATGAGTCCATATTCACCTTTTCTATTTCCAGCATTCATGGGATTCCCTCTCAATTTCAGTTGGTCTATTAATTAATGAGAACGAGTAGCATAAGAGAATTCGTAAAGAACTTTCTAGTTCTTTAATATTTACCCATCTGAATTCTCTTTCATTTTTTGCACATCATGCTTAAATTAACATGGCTAAACCAATTATGCCAACTAGATAAATTATCAATGTTGATAAACTTCAGGTATATACCATGACGTGTGCAATTATCAATAAACTCAAAGTTTATTGTGACATTCTTTTATTTATGTAGTATAAACTGGAGAATAAAGCGGGTAACTTTTCACATACATATTACCCACTACAAGTTGTAGTAATAGAAGATATTAAATCTTTCCTTTATTTATAGTCTCAATATAACCAACCGCTTTCGTGAATACTTTAGAAACTCAATAAGTTTCTTTGAGACTTACTACGACAAAATACATTATTGATAATCAATTTTATTTCTCTAAAGTAGTATAAATTGGCTCTTCTAGAGCTTTCAATTAATTTTGCACTACCACATATTCATCAATATCCATATGGTGAATATATCTTTCAAGGAGAAAATTATACCATTATGGTCATAGTCAAAATCATTATAAGCAAGATATGTTTCTTATATTACTTTTGCCTTGTATAATCACATTGCCATAATATTTTGGCATAATCATAATAGGTACGTGATCAATGACCATTCATGCCATAATAATGAAATTATTTTCTTATATCATCTCAAACTTTCTTCTATAGGCGAGTGTGATCTATTCACTACCAATAGCATGTTCATATTCTTCCAAGAATGAGTATGTATTCATAAATCATATATTCTCACATTCACATCATGAATGAACCATAATCATCTATATGTGCTTTACAAAATCTCATATCAAATTGATGACAAATATTACTTTCACATAGTGAAGGATTATTTTGAGAATCCTTATTATTCTCATTATCACAATAATGACGATTATAATTTCGTCTATTGCCACGTCCACATCCATTGATACCTTCACGATAATAATTTTATCTTCTTTCGGACTTATCACATATTGCTATCACATTCTCTTAAGGAGAATGAGAATGAAGCAAATTCAATGGGACATGCTTCCACTTCTTTGCCCACAATCATACATGGATTTGATCATGGCAAGGCATTGAACTTTTACCACTTCGGGTTGTTATAATTTCTTGCAAACTCTCTAAGAGTTATAATCAAAGTTTATTGTCTTTGCTTGTATTTACGTTTAAATTATAGAATTTCAAGAATTAAAAGAGAAAAATAAGGTAAAATACTTACTTTAAATTCAGAATTTAATCATGAACGAAGTTCATGGAACAATTGACAATCATTATGCTCAATCCCAAAGCTTCTACTCAATTGGTTAGAGTCTCGTGCTGATAACGTATTATAAAACAATAAAAGAAGAAGAAGAGTATTGCAGAAAAAAGTATACATGGAGAATTCTTATTGATTTTGAGTTCAATTAAAATGGAATAGAACCCCTCTATTTATAGGGGAAAAATGACTTAGCCACCAAGTAACAAATCCTAAAATCTCTCTAGAATATAGACATTCACCATAAATAAAATACTATATATATATATATATATATATAAATATCGACTTACCTGCACAATGCTATTTTTCAATAAATAGAGGGGTCTTACCCCATTGTAAATCATCTCAAAATTCAATAAGAACTTCCTCTCTCTTTCTCTGCAATATTATTCTTGTTCTTTTATTGTTTCATAATACGTTATCAGCACGAGACTCTACCGTCTCAAGAAGCTCTTTGAGAAGATTAAGGTATACTTTTTCTCCTCTTTTTAATTATGACTGACATTATGAAAAAAAAGTTCGTTGCCCTTTGATCACGCTCAATTATGTCTTATAAAAGACTAAGCGGGCGTTGCAAATATAATCCGGGGTATTATGCCCAGAGTCGATCCCACAGGGAATTTACGTATCAAGTAAGCTGTTATGATACTCAACTGTCACTTGATGTTATTTAAATTACTAACACTAAAGATTAAAACTAAAGATTAACTACGCTAAGGTGTAAACAATTGTAATAAAGGTCTAAGGTTATGGTTTCCCCCGTCGGTGAATTTACTTCTCGGATACTT
>ML424990.1:2500-44881 GCA_005239525.1 Nicotiana knightiana
TCACACGAATTGAAGTAATCAACCTTCAGAAATATTAAATAATGATTTAAATGCTTACTAACTAAGATCCAAGTAATTAAAATACAGTAAGTTATAAATAATAGAGGAAATGTTGTGGACAAGATTTGGAAAAGTCTAGGGTTTATGATTTCCCTTATTGTCGGAATCCTCCCGCTACTTTTCCTATAAATTTGCCTAAGCATTCATTACCGATCGTGAGTACTTTGGGTGTCGTAATTCTCTTCCGAGTAACTACCACAATTTACTACACGTATTCTTCCACTACAAGAAAATTGTGAATTACATGGGGAATTTCTTCGCAGTTATATAGGAAATTTCCCAGGTAGTTTAGTTTCCTGCGAAATTTCCTTCAAACAAAAAGCCGATGGAAAAACCTTCATAGATAATTATTACCTGCAAAACTTAAAATCCCCCGGTAAGTTACCTGGGAATTTGAATCCACATATAAATTACGTGGGAATTTTTTCGCACGAAATTCTAAAAATTCGCATGAAATTTATGATAAAAATTCATGGAAGAAAATTCCGAAGTAAAATATGCATGAAATTTTCTCGTTTGTACAAGGAGCTCGGGGGCAAAGGCGGGGAAAAGAAGTTGTACTGGTTTTCCAAGGTGAGGGAGAGGAAATCCCTCAACTTAGACCAAGTCAAGTGCATCAAGGACAAGGACGGCAAAGTGTTGATGGACGAGGTAGTTATTAGGAGATGATGGCAGACAAACTTCCATAAACTGTTGAACAAGGAGGGGGATAGATGCATTGTGCTGGGTGAGTTGGAGCAGTCTGAGAGTCGGCGGGATTTTGGGTACTATAGGCGGATTACAGTAGAGGAGGTGGAAGGGGCGATGCGTAAGATGTGCAAGGGCAGAGCGATGGGGCCAGGAGAAATCCCGGTGGAATTCTGAAAGAGTGCGGGGCGAGTAGGTTTGGAGTGGCTCACTGGGCTGTTTAATGTTATTTTTAAGACGAAGAATATGCCCGAAGAATGGAGGTGGAGTATGATGGTTCCGCTTTACAATAACAATGGTGATATCCAAAATTGCAACAATTATATGGGTATCAAGTTGTTGAGCCACACTATGAAGGTTTGGGAGAGGGTGGTGGAGGCCAGGGTGAGGAGGTGCATGTTTATTTCCGAGAATCAGTTTGGATTCATGCCGATGTGTTCAAATATGGAAGCGATTCATCTGGTAAGGAGATTAGTGCAGCAGTACAGGGGGAGGAAGAAGGATTTTCATATGGTGTTTATTGACCTTGAGAAATCGTACAATAAAGTCCCGAGGGAGGTCCCGTGGAGGTATTTGGAGGTTAGCAGCATTCCAGTGGCGTACATTAGGGTGATTAAGGATATGTATGATGATGCTAAGACTCGAATGAGGACTGTGGGTGGTGACTCGGAGCATTTCCCTTTGGTGATAGGGTTGCACCAGGGATCGTCTCTTAGCCTATTTTTATTTGCCTTGGCAATGGATGTACTATCGCGACACATCCCAAAGGAGGTGCCTTTGGTGCATGCTATTTTCCAATGATATAGTGTTGATTGACGAGACACGAAGCGGAGTTAACGCGAGGTTGGAGGTTTGGAGACAGACCTTGGAGTCTAAAGGTTTCAAACTGATTAGAACCAAGACAGAATACTTGGGGTGCAAATTCAATGACGGGACCCATGAAGCAGACATAGAGGTTAAGCTTGATGCTCAAGTTATCCCTAAGAGAACGAGTTTTAAGTATCTTGGATCTATTATCCAGGTTAACGGGGAGATCGACAAAGATGTCACACATCGCATCGGAGCGGGATGGATGAAGTGGAGGCTCGCTTTCGGTGTTTTATGTGATAAGAATGTGTTGCCAAGACTTAAGGGTAAGTTTTATAGAGTGGTGGTTCAATCGGTTATGATGTATGGGGTTGAGTATTGGCCAGTCAAGAACTCCCACGTGCAGAAGATGAAAGTAACAGAGATGAGGATGTTGAGATGGATGTTTGGGTGTACCAGGAGAGACATGATTAATAATGAAGCTATCTGGGACAAAGTGGGAGTAGCCTCCGTAGAGGACAAGATGCGGGAGTCGAGGCTGAGACGGTTTAGACATGTTAATAGAAGAAGCATTGATGCTCCTGTCAGGAGGTGCGAGAGGTTGGCCATGAAGAGTTTGAGAAGAGGTAGAGGTAGGCCTACGAAGTACTGAGGAGAGGTGATTAGACCGGACATGGCGCTGTTTCAGCTCACTGAGGACATGACCCTTGATAGGAGAGTGTGGATGACGAGTATTACGATAGAAGGTTAGTGAGTACTTTTTAGTTGTTCACCGATAGTCTTAGTAGCATGCATGTCCCTTCATATTCTTAAGTTTTTATTACGTTATGTGGTTTTGTTCGTCCCAGGTATTGTATTCCCTGTTGCTATTATTTGGTACTACTTATCTTTATCTATCCCTTTTTCTTTTCTCTTCTTTCTTTCTTCCTTCCTTGCTTTCATCCTCTTCTTCTTACCCTCCTGAGTCGAGGGCCTATTGGAAACAACCTCTCTACCTGTATTAGATAAGGGTAAGGTTTGCGTACAGACTGCTCTCCCCAGACCCCACCTGTTTTTTGTTGTTGTTGTTGTTGTTTTATTTTCCTAATAACTATTGTGTTAGGCGTAACACAACCACCAATTTTTAATAATTCGAAATTCTACTTGCACTTTAGTATAAATCTCAAGGAAAGCACACTATCCATTAAAGACAACTACAACTAAGCATGCTGGTTTCGTGATAATATAGCGAAGTATTAATATTTTTCTCTTATTTTAAGAAAAGGTTTTGTTTTTTAAGAAAATATTGTATTAAATGAGGATCACAAAAAGTAAGTGAAAACATGAGGATCACAGAAAGTAAGTGAATACTCTTTTCGAGTAAAAGCAAGTGAACTAAATTACGATTATATTACAAAAAATTTAAATTCTTTTCTTATATGAAAAATACATAAACTAACAAGAGATAAACACATTATATAAGATTATGTAATTGGTAAAAATTGACCCTAATTCTAACGACATATACAAGATTAAGTTACTTCAATAATGTTAGGTTAATTAAGAGATGATGTTTGCAGTTAGAATCAATCACTTGATATTTAATTAAGTCTCAATACCAAAATATACAAACTAATATCGTTTAAATACTATAATTTAGTTTCTTCATTTTAAATAAATGTGAAAAAATAACATATGTAGGAGATATGACGTTAAATAAAATGGTTGCGTTTGTACGTGACTTAATTTTTATCACATCCTTAACTTTTATATAGGATCACATTTTTAACTATACTTACAAATAAATAGATAAAGTCAATCATTATTTTTGTAACTTTCAAAAAGATATATTTGTTGGAAATTCAAAATCGAAACCTCTGTCCAGGTAACTTCCCAAGAACATAGCTCCATCTAGACATGCAACAATAAAAGTTCAGATAATAATCCCAAGCTGAAATTACAACAACAAAATCCTCAAGTAATTTTCTATATAATAAAACTTTCAAGTAAATCCCCCAAAAATAACCTTTAGTTAAATTGCAACAATAAAATTTTCAGGTAATTCCCTAGGTAATAAAATCTCTAGGTAAATTCCAAAAAAATAATCCCCAGCTAATATCGCAGCAACAAAATCTCCAAGTAATCCCTTAGGTAATAACATCTCCAGGTAAATTCTCAAAAAATAATTTCCAATTAATATCGCAATAAAAAATTCATAGATAATTCCCCAAGTAATAATATCCCCAAGTAAATTATCAAGAAATAGTCCCTAGCTAAATCCGCAAGTATTGTTACCTAGGAAATTTTCTACGAATTCATAAAGGAAATAAAAATTTCAAGCTTTTTATTGTTTACCTGCATAATTACCTACGAAAATAATACTTGAGAATTATTTTCCCAAATGAATCTCTAAGTAATACATTGGCACTAATTGGCGCCAAATTTACTTGCGGATTTAATTGGGAAAATCGTGTTTGCAGGTAAATATTCCAAAATTTAGGAACTTTGAGATTTTCGCATGAAAATCCCCAGTAGTTATCTGCAAAAAAAAAATCCCAGGTAAAATCTCATGTAATTCGAGTTTTTCTTGTAGTGTCCCGAACTACGCTAGTTGACTCTAATTCACCGCTCACTAGGATCACACTAATGTTTCGTTATTCCTAATCTTACCTTTAAACCTTCCGTATTGATTCCTCACATGTAGGAGTGATGTTGTTCAACAACTACCTAAATATGTACCATTTTCCAAGCAATACACACTGTATAGGCACGGTCAATTTAGAACTCTTCAATTAACCACAATGTAAACGTAGTTGAACAAGTATAGAAAAATCAAAAGCAAATCTATGTTAAACATAGTAGAAAATCATCCTCCAATAAATTTCATCAAACCCTAGATTAGGAAGTTTAACTACTCATAAATGTATCAACAATCATCTTGATGTTCAAAGACATTAAACTACAAAGTACAGAGCTAAACAGAAGGAAAACTCGTTTGATTCTTGCTCCACCATGCTCTGTAGCCTTTTTCTTCTCTAGAATAGTGCACAACCCTTGCTCAACTCATTTTGGGGAGTATTTATGCGATAGGGTCGAAATCCCTGAGTCCAAATCCGGGTTGGAGTCTTTTAACCCGCGGCTTTTAATTATCGGACTATAGATCTCACGAAGCCATGCGTATAGCGCGGTCAGCCTGGCTACAGAGTTGGCTCTGCCTGTAGTGCGGTCAAGCTGGCTATAGAGCTAACTTTACTTGGTCTGTAGCACGGTAAGGCAGGCTATAGAGCTGGCTTTACTTGGTCTGTAGCATGGTTTGGGTACTTGATGCTTTCGTGCTCTTTTCTTGCATTTTTGTCCTTTTTTTGTGCAACTTTCATTCGACTCTTTCCTTCGATGTCCCTACACAAACCAACACAATTTAGCTCAAATATCGCACAATCAATCACTAAACTAACAAAATATAGAGCGAGCAATGTACTATAAGTATAACATTTTGGCCGAACATCAATCATTTGATTTGATAGCTTAAAATTCTTTTATATTGATGCATGTTATAACATTTACATGTACTGTTATAAACCAAGGAAGAAGAAATGCAACCACAAACATTAAAAGAATCTTTCTTACCGTGAAGATGTTTTAACGCCTATATATGTAAAAATAGCAAGTGTTACAGAGCACAGGGCACGGACAGTTGTGGCTACATGTTCTTGCCTTTCTCTCCTGAATAAAACATAGTACTTAACAAATAAAATAAAATCTTCGTTTCTTTCTTAAATTGAGGATGGAATATTAAATAATGTTACCCGCCACCATAGATTCGTTTCCTCCAAGTAAGGGTGATGTGTGACGATAGTATTTCTTGAGCAACCGCTACAACCTCTGCTCTTCAGGTAAACACTCTATGGTGAGCATTTTGTGTGCACTGGGTAAACCTCCACCTGTGTAATAGCATGCAAGCCACATAGAAGATCAGATGTAAATTGCACTAGGCAAGTTATGTGCGATAGGCTCAACCCAGAAGACATTGAGGGGGAAATCGAATCCAGATCATCTGTATGGATAACCACCCTTGTTTACTAGAATATGAGCATTAGTAGGATGGCCAGGATAAAAAACTTGTACTTTGACACAACAATTTTTCCTTGCTAGTTAAAGAGCATTTTGGCCTTGACTAGTGACTGCTTCAATAGAATCTGGACGTACTGCTCATATATCTCTCGCACAGTGTCTATCATATCATTAAGTGCAGCTAAATGCAGAGGTTTTCTATCGTCTTCTTTAATAATTTCATATACCATCTGTTTATCTTCCTTTAATAATGCCTCACTATTGGTTTTGACCCGACGCGAAATGGAGAGGACTCCACCTCAGGGACGGATTTAAGGGTGTTTACCCGAACCCCTTCGCCGAAAAATTGCACGGTATATATAAAGTAAAATCTGTTTTTTACCGTTATATATATTTATATATTATGATTTGAATCCCCTTGATTTGGCCCAAAGACATAGTTTAGCGGTCAATGTGGTCCACGATTTTTGTAAGGTCATTGGTTTTATTCTCACTAGCTACAATTTTTTTAACTTTTTTTCTTTTCGAACCTCCTTCGCGATAATCGTGCCTCCGCCACTACTCCACCCTGTATCATCTACTTCCTTTACCAACCTTGGTTTCTTTTCTAGTATCATTTGCAAGCATTTTGAACAAAGCAATAGTCCAAATTAGCAAGGCTCTAGCCAATGTGAATTTAAAAAAGTAAAGGAAACACACGAGAGATATAGATAGGTAGATAGATAGATAGAGAGGGAAAGAGAGACCCATGTATATATCTCAATGGAAAATAAAATATCAGCTGGGAGGAGTTGTTAATTAGGAGAAGAAATAGTGAGATGATTATGGCCTTTGCCCCGGCGGATTTACAACTAAGTATATAGGGCACGTGAACCTACGGTCTTTTCGTCAAATTAGATATTTTATATATATATTTTTTAGAATTGAGTTAACGTTATATGTTGACGCCCATGCGTTGCGTCAGGCATTACTCAATAGAGGTGCAAGATTGACAGAAGTACCGAAATATATATGCACCAAAGAGTCTCCAAAACCTCTCTAGTTGAGATATGCAATAAATGAATTTGTCAGAAATGGGAAATACCTTCAACACGATAGATTGCAGCTGCATGTAGCTCCGTAGTGCCATAAGGGCCTGCATAAGATAGTGAACTGGAGTTGCTCAAGATCAATTCAACAGAAATGTTATCTTTTTTCTCCATAGCTAGAAATAATGGACTTCTTGAAACTTTGTTGAGCGGATATGTGAAGTCATCAGCATCTTCTTTAACCAACAGCTCCACCACCCTGTCCTGCTTATACATTACAGCTTCGTGCAAAGCCATGTTTCCTTTGCTGTTGGGAGTCCTCACCAGTTCTGGCCAAAACCTTTAACAACTTGTATCTAGCCGCAGAGGTATGGTTATCTAGTATCCACAACGTAGCCATATGCCGTTTGAGAGTCGCGTTTAGGGGAGAACTTTACGGGACAAGTGTTAGTGTGTCACTTGTGTTTGCCTAGTCGTGGGGTTGTTCTATCGATATTTTATATTCTCTTTTTGTATAATGGATTGCTCATCTCCGCCGTAGACATATGTCAATTCGCCGAACTAATGTATTTCTCTTTTGATGTTTGATTTATCGTGATTCAAAATTTGTTTTAGTAGCTCCCACATAACACCTGATTATTTCGGTCCTAATAAGTAATGCCACCACCTTCGATTTCGACCCCATTTTGTTTCATGTAACCAATTAGGGCTTTAATGAGATCGAAATGAACTAAAAACGTGTCTCTTGGGAAAGAATAATATGAATTAAAAGGCTTCACTCCTTTTGTGTTTCAGCGCGTCTCCCAAGAGAAGAACAAAACGATTATGCTTTCCCCGTAACAACGTGCCTCTCAGGAAAAGAATAATTTAGAGACTTGTGGTGACACGATATAAGCTTTGAATGGAAGTCTCGGTAAACAGCGGTCGGGGTGGAAGGGTCGAAAAATTACATTAAATATATAAGATAAAATTTGCTTTTTCCCTTTATATATTATATTTTGAATCCCTTTTACACAATTGGAAAACATAGTTTAGTGGTCAATGAGTTTAAAACCTTAGCTTGTTTGTAAGGTCATTGGTTCTCAATTCCCACCGGATATAATCTTTTTAACTTTTTTCTTTTTTGAACCTCAACCTCCTTAATAAAATTTCTGCCTCCGCCAGTGATGGCGACAATAACTTTAATTGTCCAAAGGTAGCGAAAATTCATTGTCGTATAAATAGCGACCTGCATGAATGGTGTAACGACTGCCCAGCTGTCTCAGACATAATTGACCCTTGGGATCTTCTTCAACCTCAAGATGCGATGAATCGACGTCGAGGTACCAAACAACTCCGGGGATAAGAGCTCTCGGGAGTTACGTGACATAACCATGATTACTGTGCTACTCCTATTTGATTTCTGAAACATTGAAAATGAACTAGTGCCAATAGATTGACACGCATCTTCCTTGCTTGATCTCTAATTTTTCCACTTTTTGTGTTCGTTTATATTGTGTGTGTGTGTGTGTTTTTTTTTGTCTATTTTTGCTATCAAAACGATATCTAGAAAGTTGATTTTCATGGTAAACAGATTTTTTCTTCTACCAAAATTTTTGGTGTTGTTAAATTTTTGGGATAATTTTGGGCTCTACAGATGAGGAAGTAAGAGGAATATTGTGTTGGAAATAAACCCCCTACAGAAATAATATTTACGATAATAAAATCAGAATAATAACGTAGCACCGAAATACGATAATCAACAATAATAAAAGAACGATAATGACACCAAGATTTTTACGCTGAAAACCCTTCTGAATAAGGGGAAAAACCACGACCCCGAGAGGAGAAACTGATATCACTATAGTATAGAATTTTACACTTTGTAGACCCGAGTAAAATACTTCAAAGACCTACAATATTCAAAAGAAATAATCCTCTTTTGATATTTTCACCTCACTACAATATTGCTCACTCTCTATTTTTTCCCACAGACTATTTTCTTATACTCTGTCTATGATGCCTCACTCTTTCTTTCTCTATTTGTTGGTGTGATTGAAGAAGTGAAAGTGCTCCCCTTTTATAGGAGAGCAAAACTTAGTTCCCAGGAATACTACGTGAGAATTATTAATTCTCTTCCATAAATCTTAAACTTTGGCTCCAAGTAAAATCTTCCACCAAAGATCTTTGCCATAGCATAGGTAAAACAGGCGTAAGGCTATTGCCAACTTTTGCCAACCAATGGGATGGACCTCACATATTGAAATTTCACAGAATTGATGGAAGTATCTAATATTCTAATCACGATCAAGAAAATAACAAATATGCTTCTTTACGTTGGAGGGTAGGTTCAAAATAGTTTTTTTTTTGGGTTTGTTTGGCACGAGTCATAAGGAATAATTAATTTCATGATTAAATTTGAAATGAAATTATCCCATATTTACTTAGGATAAAATAACGGTATAACTAATTCCGGGATTATAATGTTATTATTATCCTTATAGGAGAGTGGGATAACAATCTCGAAATACTAATTCCGAAATAATTAATTCCGGAATAATTTATTTTCCAACCAAAAGACCCCTTTAAATATGTTCTGAACAATTCTTTTAAGTTTGCTAAAACCTAACACTTTTGGTGTTCGTGAAAATTTTAACGAACTCTGTTAGATTTGATGAAAACTATGATACAAAATTTAACCTTAAACATTAGAAAATCTCTA
Organism: Nicotiana knightiana; assembly: GCA_005239525.1. NCBI lineage: Eukaryota > Viridiplantae > Streptophyta > Magnoliopsida > Solanales > Solanaceae > Nicotiana > Nicotiana knightiana. The sequence continues at coordinate 11,834 of ML424990.1, forward strand.
TCAAATCCTAAAAAACGCAATTAAAAAAAATTGCACTAAAGACAAAAATATACCAAAATTTGCAAAAACTCTATCTCAAAAAACTGCACCAGTTTCTAGAAATATACCAGAAACAGTGGCGATAAAGCTAGCGTTTCACCATAAATTTTAAACTTGTTTTGAAAAATCTGCTTTGGGTGAAGTTTGGCTTGAAGATGAAAATGTGTTTGGACATACGTTTTCAAAACATATTTCTCAAATTTATTTTGGAAAAACATGTGTATTATTAGGAATTTTGGCCCAAAAGCTAGTTTTGGGATTTGGGATTTTGCCAAAATATAGACAAAATCTATGGCCAAACATGTGTTTGCCAAATAAAACCCAAGTTTATTTCGACAAAATCTATGACCATACGGGTCCAAGTGTATTAGTAATGCAAACATTAATTATGCAGAGATTATTTTTTATTCATTGTTTTGTGTTGTACATTAAAAATTAAAATACATTGCATAATTTTTAAGAAAACTAGTTGTTTACAAAAATGCCCTCCATATCCTTTAGCTTTTAAGAATAATTTTATCTTTAATCATGCTAATGCATATATTAATAGTTTTGGTATTGCTAATACCATAATTTGGTATGTATTAATTATACATAGGATAATACCATATATATTGTATAACTAATACTTACATTAATAATACATTAATTGAAAAGGTAAATCAAATAAGAAATTAATAATACCAAAAACTAATACATATATTATATTCTCTAATGCATTCTACCAAACGATCCAAAGTACTTCATACAATCATACCGAGCATAATTTCAGATCCAAGGGTATGTATGTTCAAATATTAGTTAGTTATAAAGTGGCTAAATGTTAAATAGTTTTTGAAAGTTGATTATGTTTTAAAGGTGACTTTGAAATCGGCTATTTGTGCACTTCCCCTGTAAACTGAGACTGAAACAGAGTTTTTCACATTTTTGCAGTCCCCTATTAAGCTCTCTCTCTCTCTCTCTCTCACACACACACACACACTCTCTCTCTCCCCCACGCCCACACACACTCTTATACAGTGAAGATGAAAGGATTGTTAGGGGACATGGGTTTCAATAAAAGTGGTGAGAAAATAAATTGGTTCCCTGGCCATATGGCTGCCGCCGTTCGTGCCATTCGCCATCGCCTCAAACTCTCCGATCTTGTCATCGAAGTCCGTGACGCCCGTGTAAGTTTAAATATTCAATTCTATACTAATCATGTTTAATTTTTTGTTGGAAAAATATTTGAATTTTAGCTAAAAAGACTTGATTTTTATGCGTGATTACTAGACATTAGCTGACACTTAAGCTGATTTTAAATACTACTACTCCCTTCGTCCTATTTTACGTGGCCTTAGTTTGACTAGATACAAGCTTAAGAAAGAAAGAATTTTGAAAATTGTGGTCTGAAACAAATCCTAGGCAATTGTGTGGCATTAAAGGTAAATTGGGATTCTAATGTTAAACTATTCTAAATATAGAAAGTTGTCTTTTCTGGGATAAACTAAAAAAGAAAGTGTGCCAGATACATTGAATAAGCATTGTTGAATAATCAAATTTATGTTAATCACTTTCCCTAGAAAAATATGTGGATTTTAGCTTTAGAAAGTGGTAGATGAAGATGGACATAATATAAAATAGTGGTAAAGTTAAAAGTAATTTTAGAGAACTCCTAATTTGCCCGAAAGTTTTTTCTTTTTTTTAGGTATTTTTTTTTGTTGAGAAAAGGGCAAGTAATTTGCCCAAAAGATATCCCCCAAAAAAATTTAAAACTTTGCCCGAAAGATAATTAGTTTAATATTGTAATGAAATGGATCGAAAAGAGGAGAATGATTATAGAAAGGATTCATATAGTCGACCTCAAGTAGTTGAAAGATAATTATTTTAGTAATAACAACAATAACAAATCCAGTGTAATCCCACAAGTCGGGTCTGGGGAGGATATGGAGTACTCAACCTTACCCCTACCTTGTGCAGGTAAAGATGTTGTTTTCGATAGACCCTCGGCTCTAAGCAAGCGTGCAAAAATTACAACAGTGTAGAGAAAGATAATTAGTTTAGTATTGTAATGAAATGGATTGAATAGAGCATAATGGCTGTTTAACCAAAAAAAATAAAAAATAATAGAGCGGAATGGTCACCAAAAGGATTCATATAGTCGACCTCAACTTGTTTGGAGTTGAAACTTTGTTGGGTGAGTAGTTAAGTTAGAATTTAAACGAAACTGATCTTGCTTTTGTGGTTTATGCAGATACCTTTGTCCTCAGCCAATGATGACTTGCAGCCTATGCTTTCTGAAAAAAGGCGGGTGATTGCGCTCAATAAGAAAGATTTGGCCAACCCCAACATCATGCATGTACCTATTCTCTCTTTTGTATCTCTTTAGCTCCTCATGTTTATGTGGAAATGCTAATCCTTTTTCAATTCTCTTTCTATAAGCTTCTAGGTAGTTTAATTAAAGTAGAAGTAGAGGAGTATTAACCTATATGCTATATTTCTCGTCCCTTATTCCGAGTTTTGAATAATTTAAAGTGCTTATGTTAAGTGGGAAAGCAAAATGAAGGTTCATTTGTCATGAAATACTGGTTCTTAACGGGATTTTCGTGTGTAATGTTTGTTACATATTATTCAGCAACGTTAGACACAAAATGAATAATAATAAATAGTTGTATGTTCTATTTCTGGAGTGTTGGCACCTTGAACGTTCTAAGAAACACTTCAAAAATAAACTACAGCGTTCAATTTTAAAATTATTGTTGTCTATCTTAACTATTTTTCTTTCTACATCGTTACCTTTTGTTTGTTTGAGTGTTTCTCTTTGGTGGTATTTTGGGGCTTTAGCCACTCATTCCTTCTAAGGAGCATCTAAGTGGAAAGGATAATGTTGATATCTTACTTGTTGCTCTGCTCACTTGCTTCAACCAACATTTAAACATATTTCATAGCCTTCAATACTCTCTGATGTTTATTGAAGTACCATCATTGTGCCCATCCCTGCATTCTACTTCTTGTATTAGTAGATGCAGTATTCCTAAAAGCCATTGCTTCATCACTTAGAGCGACGGAATGATATGCAGCAGGGGTTATCACTTCATGGGTGAAGCAGCGCGCTTCAGGCAAGTGTCCACTTCAGACAATGATGTGTAAAGTGATCCAATGAGAAGCGGTCGTTTCTTTAAATCTGAACTTTGAAGAGTTGGATTAAAATTAGCATTAATGTATATTAGATGGTGATATTAGTTATTTTAACTGCAATTTGATTAATATAGTGCTAAATTCATATATGTTTGATATCTTTCTACTCTGTGAATTGTGCGCTTCATGTCAAACATGCGCTTCACTTCTCGCTTTTCAGTTCAAGCTATGTGGATCTTACAGAATTTCCATAGAAAACATTATATCGAAGCAAACACACCAAACTGTTCACTCATTGGAACAATGTTCTTTATATGCTACTAAATCTCAAAGCTGTTTTTGATATATATGCTAGGTTCATTGCGCTAGTGTAACTGATGAGTGTTTGGTGGACTGCTTTGTCTTTCATGTGACACAAATAGCATGGTGTCTTTTTCCCTAGTCCAACATTCTCCTTTTTCCCCTTTTAACTTTGGAAAATGTCTTGTTGAATGTATTTTACCTAAATTAGGAGTGGTTCAATATTGGCATTTTAATTCTATGCAGAGGTGGATTCGGTATTTCGATTCATGTAAACAAGAATGCCTCCCAATAAATGCACATAGTAGAAGTTCTGTGCAAAAGGTTAGTGACATTTTATCCATGCCATTTATCTGGAAGCTTCTTGTTTCATTGTTTTGTATTTGTTTTATATGTCAAAGATGCAGCAACTATTATCTTTGAGCACCTTGGCACAGTTATCAGTTGTAATGAGTACTTCTGGAGCTTTCTGTTAGTATTCTTAGAATGACTACATTAGCTAAAAATTTAATTATCAAGTACGATTTAAATGCCTTAACTGATTTCTGAATCTACCAATTTTAGAACTATTCAATCCTTTTCCCCCTTAACTTACAGTAACAACAAGTTTCCAATTATATAATGCCAGAAAGCCACAAATCCCCAAGTAGGCTAAAAACCACAGAACGTAGTCAACAGTGACCAGATTTTATAAGACGCTTTAGATTTTATTTTTGGTGAGCCAGATGTAAAAAGGATAGGGAAAAAGCTTTTTCCAGGTATACATTTTATTTTTTGTGTGGTGGGTGACTTGGAACAATCCGAGAGTCGTGGGGACTTTGGGTATTGCAGGCGTATAAAACTTGAGGAGATAGAGGGGGCTATGCGTAAGATGAGCAGGAGAAAAGCGACCAGACCAGACAAAATCCGATGGAATTTTGGAAGAGCGTGGGTAGGGCGTGCTTGAAATGGCTAACTGAGTTATTCAATGTTATTTTTAGGACGAAGAAGATGCCCGAGGAGTGGAGATAGAGACATAGAGTATGATGATCCCATTGTATAAGAACAAGGGTGATATCCAAAATTGCAACAACTATCGGGATATCAAGCTACTGAGTCATACTATGAAAGTATGGGAGAGGGTGGTAGAGCGGAGGGTGAGGAAGATTGTGTCTATCTCAGAGAACCAATATGGATTTATGCCGCGACATTCAACTACATAAGCCATTCACCTTGTTAGGAGGTTGATGGAGCAGTATAGGGAGAGGAGGCAGGATTTACATATGGTGTCCATCAACTTAGAGAAAACTTACGATAAAGTGCCAAGGGAGGTGTTGTGAAGATGTTTGGAAGTTAGCGGTGTCCCTGTTGCATACATTAGGGCTATTCAAGACATGTATGATGGAGCTAAGACCTGGGTGAAGACAGAGGGAGGGGACTCAGAACACTTTCTGTTTTTGATGGGGTTGCATCAGGGTCAACCCTTACCCCATTTCTGTTTGCCCTGGCATTCGACGCGCTGACGCGACACATTCAAGGGGAGGTACCGTGGTGCATGTTATTTGCGGATGACATTGTATTGATTGACACACGAGGTGGTGTTAACGAGAGGTTAGAGCAGTGTTATTAAAAGCATGCGCTTCTCGCTTAAAGTGCTGAAGCGACGGAGGCGATGCTATGTCGCTTTTCTGCCATAAAAAGCGACTCACATAAAAAAGCGCACGCTTTACCCTGTTAAGCGAGAAGCGCTGCGATGAAAAAAGCGCAAAAAAGCGACGCGAAGGCATCTGCTAGGGTTTTTAAAAAAAAAATTGGCAAATACACCGTTAGTTGCCAAATAAACATACGCAAACAAACACTCTGTTGCTCCAACTCCAAGCGACCACGACTGCTCCTTCTGTGTAAGTTTCTTCTTCTCTCTTCTTCTCTTCTGCTTCTTCTTCCTCTTCTTCTCTTCTTCTCCTCCTCCTCCTTCTCTTCCCTTCCTCTGATTTTATTCAGTTCTCGTTTGACTCCTTTTTCTCTTTTTCTTTCTATTTTTCTCACTTTTTATTGCTCTGTTCTTGTGCCCTAATTTATGCTGTGTTCTTCTGCCCTATTTATGCTTTGTTCTTCTGTTCTATGCTCTGTTTTTCTCTTCTTCTTTCTATTTTTTTCACTTTTTATTGCTTTGTTTTTGTGCCCTAAACTATGCTCTGTTTTCTGGTTTTATTGCTCTTTTTTTTGCTCTCACTGTTCTGGTTCGAAAAATTAACTGTTATGTTTTTTTTTTTTTTTGGTTGTTGATTGCTCTGCTTTCACTTTTTATGACTTTTGAGGATTATTCACTATCTAGTTTTAGTATCTATTATTTACTTCTTGATTTAAGAATTGAAACATTTGCTTAATATGTTATTTTTAATGAGTTCTTAGCCATTTATCTATGCCTATTTTATTTATTTATTTATTTATGTGTTAAATTGCGCTTTACATGAAAAAAGTGCGCTCTTCGCTTCTCGCTTCGGTGAAGCAAGGCCTCCTCGCTTTTTTGCGCTTAACGCTCTCCAAAACACTGGGTTAGAGGTTTGGAGTCTAAAGGTTTCAAGTTGAGCAGGACCAAAACAGAATACTTGGAGTGCAAGTTCAGTAGCGCGACTCAGGTAGTGGACGAAGACGTGCGGCTTTATTTACAAGTCATTCCTAGGAGAGAAAGTTTCAAGTACCTTGGGTCTGTTATACTAGGGAATGGGAGATCGACGAGGTTGTCACACATCGTATTGGGGCGAGATGGATGAAATGGAGGCTTGCTTCCGGTGTTCTGTGTGATAAGACTGTGCCACCGAAACGTAAAAGTAAGTTCTATAGAGCGGTGGTCACACTGACTATGCTATATGGGACGGAGTGTTGGCCAGTCAAGGACTATTCCCATGTACAGAAGATGAAGGTTGAAATGAGAATGTTGAGATGGATGTGCAGGCATACCGGGTTGGATAGAATTAGAAATGATGTTTTCATGGACAAGGTTGGCGTGGCCCCTGTGGAAAATAAGATGCGGGAGGCGAGACTTAGATGGTTCGGGCATATTAAGAGGAGAGGCACTGATGCGTCGAAGGAGGTGTGAGAGGCTGGCGTTGGAGGGCCAACGAAGAGGTAGAGGCAGGCCGAAGAAGTATTGGGGCGAGGTGATTAGGCGAGATATGTCGTTACTCTAGCTGACTGAGGACATGACAATAGACAAGAAGGTGGGGAGGTTGAGAATAAAGGTAGAGGGTTAGGTAGCCGAGTGTTGTCCTTGTTTGTCACAGTAGCTTTGATACATCTCTTAGTGTCCTTCGGGCACTTCTTTTTTCCCTAGATTGCTGTTATTACTTGTTGCTGCCTTGGTTCGGTTTTCTGTTTGCATTACTTAGTGTTAGTTTTGTATTTTTGCTTTGGTTGTCAGATTGGTTTGCTTGTTATTGCCCTTCCCTTTTTCCTCCCTGAGCCGGGAATCTACCGGAAACAACCTCTTTGTCTTTCAAAGGCAAGGGTAAGGTCTGCGTATATTCTACCCTCCCCAGACCCCACTTGTGGGACTACATTGGTTTTTTTGTTGTTGTTATTCCTGCTTCCTTTGACACGATAACTTTCTATTGTTACAGGAATCTTAAAGACATGACAGTGGGTAACACATATAAGAAGCATTGAAAAATATAGAGGAAGTTTTTATTTAACTATTATCATGCAAGCATTGTACAGTAAAAATCTTACAAATATCAATGGCAATTGCCTTAATATGGTTGTTGCACTGTAAACTGTGGCAATCCAGCAAAATATTTTTGCTATGCTAAATTTGCAGTAAGGTTTTCAAACATGCCTTACCTCTAGTTTTATTTACTCCAAGATTTTCTAAAGTGTTCTCAATTATTTGTGTCGAAGCTTCTCGAGCTTGTGGAGCTTAAACTGAAGGAACTTATTACAAAGGAACCTACTCTTCTTGTCTCGGTGGTCGGTGTTCCTAATGTCGGAAAATCAGCTTTAATCAATTCCATCCATCAAATAGCATTATCTCGATTTCCAGGTATGTCATTTGCTTTGTTAGTGATTCTGCTCTGTGCTTCTGAAGGATTACTTGTTTCTTTCGGGATGTTGGTATATAAGCTCAAGCACTGATGGTTTTGACCGTTGTCTTAGTGCAGCAGAAGATGAAGAGAGCTACAGTGGGACCTTTGCCTGGTGTTACTCAAGATATTGCTGGATTTAAGGTAAGAAATATTTATACAACTTGGATATCAGATTATGCTTTTGTTAGTTGGTCAGTGATGGCTAAAATTCTTTGCACTCCATGCTGTTGTACTATAGACAGAGAAATTTGTACTGGATATATCTTGCAATGTTTCATTTTCCAGTTTATACATTATGCAGTTGCTATAGTCCTTTGTTGTTTGACTTGGATAAAAAAGCATTCCTTTAATGCTGACCACGTTCTGCTTCACATCGGTTTAGGTATTTTATAAGGTTTTATAGATATTTTAAGAGAAGTAAAATGCATGTACTGCAGTGTGAAGCCCAAGAGATTATAGCTATTGGAAGGTTGAGTCCAATTGCCTCTTCTCTGATACATTAAATGCCTGAGCAGAAGCGTGCAGCTATCCCCGTTACATTTTGAGGAGAAACCAGGATATTTGCACAGTCCAGCTCGCAATATGCATAGTTTTGATTGCAATCACATCCGAATCTCCAAGCATATCAGAACTAAAGAACAGACTGAGGAAGTCTATTTCTCATCAGACAGCCAGCGCCCTTGTCTGATAGTCGGCCAATTTGTTACCTTCTCTGGGATAGTTATACATTTTAATTGATCTCACCTCAACGAGAAGAGAGAAAGGACTTAAATACCTTTAACTGCCAAAATAAGTCCATGATGAGAGTAAAGCTTATAGAAAATTCCCATTAGTTAAGTGCTTTAAGTTGTCGAGTTCAGATGATCTTTTTAATTTTATATGTACACGGCAGCATGTTATATTTAATCGTCTGGTGTTGCATATTATTGCTTCTGATGCTAATGTATCATCTTCTACAGATTGCACATCAACCTAGCATATATGTGTTGGACACTCCAGGAGTGCTGGTTCCAAGTATTCCAGACATAGAAACGGGGTTAAAGCTGGCTCTAGCAGGTTTATTTCTTTTTCTAGTTTGCATTTGCATTTGCATTCTTTTTATCTATAGAGCTCTCTTATCTTACCAAGAAACTTTGATTTCGTATTAAAGATTGTGTCTGGTCAGGGGAGACAAATCTTCAATCGGCTGACTAAATTGTATTAGCTTGAATAGAAATTATCTCACAAGATTATGTTTTTACACTTGCCCTGAACCAGCTGCATTGGCCTTGTTTGTATAATGTCATAGGCATTGATTCATTTCTTTTCTTATCTATCATATAAATGGCCCTTCACACACACGGCAATTCCCACAGCAAAACTGAACGGGATACTAGGTAATTTTGTTAATCTAGCCCTTGGTCTTCAAAGTTCTCCTGCCCATTCCTTTGGTTGAAAGCAAAGATGTTTAGTATCAATCTTAGGCGACTTTGTTTTATTAGATCTAAAGTTGGCTTTTTTGCTCTGAAGTATGGTAGGGAATGGTAAAAGGTTAAATAAACCCACCTTAAATGAGACAAGAACGCACCAAATTGAAGCAGGGTCCATAAGAAATTATAGTGATCCTTCTTCTTCATCAAAAGAAATTATAGTGATCCTTCTACGATTCAACTTTACTTAGTCTGCTATGGTACCTGTATGATTGTGTAGGGTCTGTCAAAGATTCAGTAGTTGGCGAGGAGCGAATTGTTCAATACCTGTTGGCAGTTCTAAACACTCGAGGAACTCCTCTTCATTGGAGACACTTAATTGGCAGGGAATCTGAGGGCCTTCATCATGAGTTGGACGACAAACCTGAATATAATCTCAAGGATCTTCTACCAAAAAGAAGAAAGCCGCCCAACAAATCTGATATCCACTACATCGAGGTAATTTTATGATTTATTCATTTGTTAGATTACGATATTAGTTTTTTACCTTAACATTTTGACTTATTCTTTAATCCTATTGAATATATAGTATTTACAAGTTCATACAATTTGTTAAATGTAAAATTACAAATCAAATCAAATCAAATTCTAATCTACTTTGTGTATAGGATATGGTCAGCGAAGTCCAACGCACACTTTACACCACACTCTCGGAATTTAATGGTAGTTTAGACGATGAAGATAACTTGGAGACTTTGATAGATGAACAATTTGAAGCATTGCAAAGTGCTCTGAAGATACCTTATAAGGCATCAGAGGCTCGCACGATGGTGTCGAAAAAATTTCTCACTCTATTTAGAACTGGCAAACTTGGTCCTTATATCCTGGATGATGTCCCTGATGCATCTGATTCTGTATCTTGAACCTCCATTTGAAAGGTACCATCAGTGTTAATACTATAATAATTTTGTTGAATACTAACCCCTTATCAACACTGGCTCAGGTTTGTGAATCTAGTACTAGTTTGAAAGTTCCATGTAGTATTATTCAGGTTGCTATTTTTTTTTTTTTTTTAATGATGGAGAAATACCAGAGGATCAGGTTGCTACTATTATTTGGTCATGCAGATTTAAGCCAGAAAGGATCATTGTTTGGTTTGAACTCTTGTAAATGAGGTCCCGAGAACCCAAGTAGTCGTGCTGAAAATTTAAGAATTTGCGTTGAGATTCCACATTTTGAATCAATGACCTCCTAGTCTTAAGCTACATATTATGTGATACATTAAAACATATATTACAAAGAATATGCAGGTAACGTCGGCTTTCACATAGATTTTATGTACGGATTTTTAATGATTTAGCCATATAAAGTAGATGGCACCCATGCTCAAATTTTTGCATTGGTGTCTCCGGTCGAGACCCTATGGACACACATTAATATAACACTGCGTATTTAATTTGTACTTCGTAGCTCTTTTTATTTTAGTTCTATTTTTTTGTTTTTATCTACTTCTCCAAGTCTTTACGGTAAACAACAACTTAAGGAGTCAGAGATTAAATTAATTATTACTTCCATTGAGATTTGTCTTATCTTGAACCACTAAAAATTGGTTTTATTATATATATGTGACAATAAGATCTAAGTCAATGATGAGCCGTGTTTCAATATTTTTATACCAAATTGTTGGTTAATCATATTTGAATTTCAATCAAATTATTGAAACTTTTTTCCAAAATTTTAGGATAAAATATACTTTTTTCTGGATAAAGAACTCGTCCATATGCTCTAAGAGCTTTTTGATATTTTCATTCTTCTTTTAGCTATAAAATTTGCAAAGTTTCAATTTTTAATATATTAAATTTTAATTAGCATTTTGCTTTCCCTTTTTAGTTTGAATTTTATGCTGAAACCTTAATAGGTTTTAAAATAAACATTATGCAATGATTGTCAGATTATAATTGATAATACTAAGGACAAACACAGATTTAGATTAACAAGATTATAGTTTATCTCGTCGAATAATGTGTAAAATTATTAATATGTCATAAAACACAAAAAAATATACATAACTTGATATTATGACAAGTATCGTGGTGCACCCATGGTCTTAAAATTCTAGATTTGTCTCTGGGCACAATAGAGTGTTACATAGAATAGCTGACGACAGGAATAACATCCAAAGCCCGAAGACTCCTCCATAAGTAATGCTATGCGGAATGAATACATCCGACCTAATGTAGAGCACACATTCACATTAGACCTGCCAATGGACCTCAGGCCGATTCCGATCATCCCATACTGGGCCAATAACCCTTCAAGGATCCACAATGACCTTATTCATGACACACACGAGGAGCCGTCCAATCCGGAACAAACTCCCACAGTCCACAACCAAAGAAATAGAGTGCCTTTCAAGCATAAACTCTCACATTAGTGATAATACCAGAATTTTTCATACTTGGTTTCAATCTATAACAATCAAGTGACTAACACTTAACACTTATACGATCTTTCCGTGGGATATACTCCCACAACCTCTGCACATGGTAGCAAAAATAGCACATCCATGGCTGTCAACCCTACTATTTATGTGATACATTTCATGAACCCGCAATTTAATACACAACACCTCTTCCACAGAACACCATTCTCAAGCGACACCAAAATAGCGCCAGCATACTCTGAACATCTGCAAATCCTCCCCTGCTCCTCCGAGCTCATGACATTCCTATCAAAATCGAACCGTAATCTTGATCCTCAACTTCTAATTTATATACCGCTCACCGCACCTACCATGCCGCTACGGGAGAGTACAAGAACTTATCATAACCCCTGAACCATTAGTAGAATAAAACTTCACTGGCTAAAAACCTTTCACGTAACTCATTTTAGAAGACGAATTGCAACACACAACCAACTTCTCATAAACGCAGAAAAATGCAACCTTCAAGTTGTGATCTAAACTGCCATAACTATTCCAAGATCCATTTACACATAACAAAACCATCAGAATCAAATATCCCCCAATTTAATCAAATTATGGTGGTTGTCAAGCCCACACCTACAACCACAAATCACCTATATAACTTAACACAACGAAGGAACGGGTCATTTCCAAAACCATGTTGATTCAAACCATTACGAACTGACTCGGCTCCTTCCAATTTACTTTAGACTTGCCTTTGAAATAATAGTTCTATTCAAACACATAACTGACCTCAAACAACACTCATCCCGAGTGAAGCCAAATCACGAGACCACATCGCCTCAACACCATCAACCATCTCTTACCTTTCTCATGCACTCAACAATATCTTCAACTGGTACACACGTCTTGAAAGATCTTATACGAATCTAAAGTTGTTTCCTTCTATCTCTCTAACATCGTTCCATCTCTCTAACATCGCACTGCAGACCCCCAGTGCCAACGTAGAAACACTCCAAGTCCCTTTCATAATCCACTTCAAAAACTCAATTCTTAACCACACAACGGACCCAAAATCCTTAAACACCGCACTTTAATTCTTGAACCCACTAGAACCATTGTTGAGAGTCTCCCATTCTGACCTGGTCCCAAATATACCCAAACTCTAATGCTTTGTTAGCACATGAACACTCTAAAAAAATAGCTGGATAATTTCTTTTCCTTGTACATCACATCCACAAGAAGCATAAACTCCGATTTTCATCCCAAAACATGCACATAAATTGATAAGGTGAAATGTAGCATGCATTCCTCAAGTCTTTGCTCAAATTAACCCTGATGTTTTCTTTTCTTAGTCATAAGTAATCTATGAATGCACCGATAACCAGAAACTGCAGAGGCACACAACCACATGACCCAATCATAGTCGGGGGGGCTCCCCCACTTAGCTTTAAGCACAATCACATAAATCTAGAACCCATAGTGATTCCTCCTTTTCAATTACCATGATCTCGCACTGTTAACCCGCTGAATTTCTCATATTCTATTGTTAAACTTTTCATGAACATTCCGAATTATCAGCCGCAATTGCACATTCGATCTCCTGCTAGGTAGTAAGTAGAATTCTTCGTAGAAACTTCATCCAAACTCGCGCAATCGCTAACCTGCTCATAGGAGCTAGCCCGCTTGTGGAATTCCATACCGACATCTTCCAACGATGTTACCGTAGGTACAACTACCACAAAATCAGTAAACCCACCTGAGCCCATGCTCGTCCGCCAGCTGTAAGAGTCTGTTCATTCCCTATTAACATCAGCTGAAAGTCCAACAATAAGTTCCAAACTCGAAGTCATGCTGCATCCCATAATGATAATCAAGCTTTTACACCTCTTTTCATTCCAAGCAAACTCCTTTCCGTCATATTCAACCTATTTCACTACAGTAGCCATCATCCCAAATGAAATTCATAGACCTAGTCACTGTCCACCATGATCCCCAAATTGATCTAAACTTTCTCAAGGCACATAGATATCCTACCACATAATCTATATGCTACTCTGCCGCTCCCACTTCAGTTAAACCACCTCCTTAAGAAAATTCTCGACCTCTGTTGTTCATACTTGACCTGCTAGCCGTTCAACCACAGCGAGACACCTCTCACCATGTCCTTCATCCTCCTTTGCTGCCAAAATACTGCCTTAAATCATAATTCATATGTGTGGCACCCGAATGGATAAATTTCCACCAACTCTAAGCCTCCATAAAGATCATCTCCCTCGAGCCACCAATATTAGAAGCACTGATTCGACTCTGAAGCCGCCATACACCGCCATCTCTGAAAACTGCTGCTTAGGCACCATTCTACAACACCCTGCCCGAAGGGAAATCAAAGAAGACCCTAACACCGATGGGCCTTAATGCGTTCCAACAAGGACGACGATACCACACCACAAATGAAAATTCCACCATGTTCGAAAATACCAAGTCTCGCTACTCCGTCAACCAAGGCCTGAAAATCCATAGTCTGATTGTCGTTCCTCTGCCGAAATTAAATGCAGAACCTCAAAACCATGAACCGAGTAATTCTCTTTTCGAGTCATTCACTACCGCGACACATAAATAAGCACCCTACCATTTACACCAACATTGTGCGATAATAACGAATTAGTCATAATTAGTCATAATAACACTGTACATAGACTCGAAACCGTAGGCAACACTAGCACTGGGCAGAAACCACAGAGCGCCCTTCCACAAGGTGACGATAATAGCCCATTCGAATACATAGGGAGGAACATCCTGCACCACATATGCAGTACTACTACAACTCCTCGATGCCCAGTTGATAACAAGCACTCAACATCGTATAAGAGTGAGTAGGAAGGCAATGAATGCATAAGTTTCAATGGAATCAAATCGCACGACGAAGAATCAAGAAGGGAAATGCTCGTAACAGCCTTGTAGCCTCTCAACAATACGTACAGATGTCTCCATACCGATCCGCAAGACTTTACTAGACTTGCTCATGACTCGTGAGACCCAAGTAAACCTAGAACTCTGATACCAAGTTGTCACGACCCAAAACCTACTATAGGGCGTGATGGCGCCAAACGTTGCCGTTAGGCAAGCCAACAGTGAACTATCACGTTAATTTTTTATTTTATTACTTTCGAAACCATAAATTTTATTAAGTAAAGAAATTTATACATTTAAAATCATGGGTGCATACATAATTAGTAATGCATAAAAAAAATAAAAGGTGATAATAATATGCAAATCCGTAAATATCAACTAGACTATCTTAAAACCCGACGTCACAAGTGCATGACCATTTATCAAAGAGTACAATAATTATACAACATTTGTCTGAAATGTATATTAGACAGAATAAAGTAAATAATACGATGGAGAGTTTGTGGGTTGTGATACATAGCCTGGAATGAAGCTCATCATAAAGTCTCCTCGGCAGTTGCGCCTACGCGCTGAGATGACCACCAAATGAACCTGTTAGATCTTGCACATTTAGTGCAGAAGTGTAGCATGAGTACGTAAATCAACACGTACCCAGTAAGTATCTAGCCTAACCCCGAAGAAGTAGTGACGAGGGGTCGACATCGACATTTACTAGTGGTCTAATAAATCAGTATGATAAATCATAAGCAGATATAAACCACAACAGTAATGATGAGGTAAAACGGCAACTAAAAAAATTCTCCAATATTTCTTTTGATGATATAATTCTCTCAAATCGCCTATGCTATCTCAACATATCAGAAATATCAGATGCAATCTCAAACTAATAAGGAATACCAAATAAATGTCAGGCTTTAACGAAAGGGGAATCTCATGAATAACTGAACTTTTAGTGGCATCACGCATGATTATGTCGAGGTCGTACATCCCGATCCAGAGTGGTGTATACACTGTCGAGGGTCGACCGACGCGAACCAGAGATGCATCTCAATATACTGCCGAGGCGTTCGACCAGATCCACAGGAAAAGAAGAAACTTATCGAATTACGAGTCACATGCTTACAACACTGGTGCAGGAGCATAAAGTAAACATGACGTTTACCGTTTATCAAATATTTCGCCAAACAGCTCAAGGCGATTAAGCTCGGCCTAATATATTCCCAAATCAGTTTCAATTATAATTTCACTTAATTAAGCTAGCAAAATATGCTTTACCTACGTATGGACTCTCGTCACCTCATGTGTACGTATCACCCACAACTAGTAGCACTTAATAATCACATTACCTAGGGGTTAGTTTCCCCCTCAAAAAGTTAGACAGGAGACTTACTTCGCTCCGAAGTTTCAGTAACCGGCTCCAATGTCTCTCTAACTTCTCAATTCAAAGCCGAATGATCCAACTAGTCAAACAACATGCAAATCAATAAAAAGATACTCCAACACTCATAATTAATTAATTTATAATAACTCCCAACTCCTCTCGAAAAGCAACAAAGTCAACTCTCAGGCCTACGAGCCCGAATTCCGAAAATTCTTGAAGATAATCATTACTCATAACACTACGAACTCAAATATATAATTTATTCCTAATTTCATGTCCAATTTTGTGGTCAAAATCTAAAAATATCATTTCTAGGTTTTCTTCCAAAGATTCCACAATTTCTATCAAATTCCATGTTAAAATCTATATAAAATTCAAGTATTTAACTCACAACGCGTAGAAATCACTTACCTCATAGTTGATGATGAAAATGGCGCTCCAAAATCGCTCCAAAGTTGGCTCCCATGGAAGAAATGAAGTGAAAATGAGCCAAACCCCTGATTTTAAAATAACACTGCCCAAGCGGACTTTCTTCACGAACACGGCAAGGCCCTCGCGTTCACGAAGCACTACCAACTTCTACTCCCCACTTCCTCTACGTGAACGCGAGACAGGGCCCGCGAATGTGAAGCTTTACCAGCCTACCCATCGCGAACGCGGTTGCACATTCGCGAACGCGAAGACCAAACTCCCATGCCAGGCCAGCTTCTTTTACGCGAACGCGACCATGCGATCACGAACACAGAGCACTACATTTCAAAAGCATAGCTCAGTGCTCTAGGCACCCTTCATCTTCTTTTTTTTTCCCCAACTCTCTCTTTGTCAAATACCGAACTATGATTCGGCTTTTTTTTTTTTTGTATAATAGCCTCTAAGTATAAAATGTTTTATAAAGATTAAAAATCTGGATGTCCCCATTCTCGTGTTAAAGAATGTTACGAAAATTGTCTTTCCAAAATAAAATATACATGATTAAAAATGACTATTGAAGTCAATACATTTGACTCTCTCTCTCGAGCCAATAATATTTATTCTGTAAGAAATGTTGTTTACTTTTCTAAAACGGATATATCAATATAGTGACCAGTACTTAATTTATTTTCAGGAGCTAAGATGAATTTGAATTCTTGAAAGTAAAAATAATTATAGCGTCAAATACTTACTTTATCATAGTATAAGAGCTACATAAGTATCTCAATTATTAGGAAATATTGCTAATGGAACTTACACAATATCTTTATGAAACATTCCAAATTAAAAGTTGTTTGGATAAGTACGGTTCAATATAATATAGTTCAAGATCATTTTTACTCTTAAAATTAGTTTAAGTTTACCTAACAAAAGCTTAATTAAGAACTAACAATATATACATATAAATTAGTTTAAATATATCCGAGGGGTATGGTGGAATGGTTGATATGCTATATTTATAGCTATATAAGTCTGGAGTTCGAGTGTTGGGACCAGTAAATTTTAAATATCATATTAAAACGCAGTGCAGTGCACTAAGCTCCCGATATGCGCGGCGTCCGAGGAAGGACCAGACCATAAGGATCTGTTGTACGCAGCCTTATCTTGCATTTCTACAAGAGGCTGTTTCCACGTCTCGAACTCGTGACCTCCTGATCAAATGACATGACAACAACTTTATCAGTTACGCCAAGGAATCCTCTTCTTTAAATATCATATTATTAAACCAAAAAAAGAAAAGATATACATTATTTCTTGACTTATTTTTAAAGCTCGCAACTCATCACGTCTAAATTCTGAATTCGCAAATAAAGAAAAATGATTTTTTCTATACTGAAATTTTTTGTTTTATTAGATAAGAAGCCACAATCCAAGAACTCCTTTCACACCTTTCCTTCTTTGAAAGAAGGTATTCTAAGTGGGAAAAGAGGAAAGATTGTGGTTGGTGAAAGAAAGGAAAGCTATTTAGACAAAGAAATTGAACAACAAACATGTAGATAAGAAGTAATAAAGATAGAATAATTGTAGAAAAACATGTGACGCGGATTCAAAATTTAAAGTCTATAGTTTTTAAAAGATCTCAAATTAATATCAAATAATGACAAAGTTCATAATCAATAAAATATTTAGAAATATTTTACAAAATTCTGATACATATACATAATACGAACAAAAACTATTAAGTTCACATGAATTCGTAGTATTGTAGATCCGTCTCTGGATATGGTAGGGTATGTGGGGGTGGGGTGGGGGGGTCAAGAAAGCTCAGCAGCCCAACCAAACTTTAGAAACTTCGATAATATGTCCAAGTGGTATGAATCTATTTTTCAACATCTTGTTTTTTTGGTTCTCCTGAAATAAATGTACATTAATTATCTAAGAACATTATTTTCTTCGGCCCATTTTAATTAATTTTTTGACCTTTTTTTTGTCGTTAATAAATTATTATTTTTTAGATATCAAGAATGAATTAACTTTTCTTTTCCAAAGTCGTCCTTGAAGTAAATAGTCTAGGAGTATTTGTTATATTTCCAATAAATAAATTAAAGTTAATATGAATAATTTTATTGTTAATTAATACTAATAAGTGAATTTTTTAATATATGTATAATTAGTCAAAAATTAATTAAAATATACCAGAGGGAATAGTAAAGAATAAACTATACACGAACTGGCATTGAAAGTAAATGAGAGAAGAGAGACTAAAGGGTATGGTGCCATGGATGGAATTCTTTCGAATCAAAGATCTCGGACTCGAACCTTAAGAATGAATTTTTTTTTGTAGGGAGCGCTTTTTTCTTTAATTGGCCTTACTTGACGAAAATTCAAATTAGTCGGATTAGTGATTAACGACTACAGGATACTTTTATAAAAGAAAGAAAAAAGAAGAGAGAGAATGTGTATTCTGATTTAAGTCAAAAGTATATCTAGAAGCCTTAGAATAAATATAGGTTGAACCTTTAATTACTAGGGTTTTACTAGTTCTTTTCTTAATTACTAGGGTTTTACTAATTCTTCCTCTTAATTCAATTATTATTTTAGAATTTAATATTCCCAATGAAATGACGGGGCAACTAACATTAGCAAATAATATATATTTATTGAAGATTAAATTCTATTCACCTCTACCCACGTACCTTGTTCATATGTAAGTTGTAATTAATGCAAGATCTTAATATTGCCAATAAATAAATGAAAAATATATTACTCGAGAGTCAAACAAAGGTATAATAGTAATATTGTAGAAATTACTTTGTAAATATGGATTATTTCTTATTATAGAATTTCTTTCATAACAACAATATCCACATTAATTATTGCGCGCGCATCAATTATTCGGAAGCGGAAAATCGCTTATCCCGAGTTCCCCAACAACAGTTTAGTGTTGAATCTCTTTTCAGTAGTTGTTCTTGCGGTAGTAGTTGTAATATCATCGAACTAATGGACAGACCGCAGTGCAAGTACTTGTTATCTTTCACCGGCGCATATACAGTCAGGGACGAAGTTATACTTTGATAAGGATGGTCGTCAGAAAATTACAATGCGTATATAGGTAAAATATTAAATTTTAGAGGTATATAACGTATGTTGAACACTATTTGCCGAATTTTTTTTTAACTTCTTTCAAGTTTGAACACAGAGGCGAATGTACCATAGTAGGTACGGATTCAACTGAACTCATAACTTTAGGCGCAAATCATAAATTTATGTGTAAAACTTCACTGAAATTATAATAAATAGTAGATATGAACCCATAACTCAAAAAATATAACGGGTTCAGTGCTAAAAATCTTAAAAGCTGAACCATAACGTTTAAATCCTGAATCCGCCTCTGTTTGAACACCCTTGGAGAAATTCCTGGCTTCGCCATTGCATATAGTGAATAACTCTATATGTCTAGGATTTAGACAGATGAGAAGAAATCACCTCGACTTTTTCTATTTCTTTTAGAATTTGAATTCTGATCTCCCACGATTTTCTTTTGATTGTATTGATCACTAAGTCATGCACTCAATAAGTATTGTTCTTATTTTATAAAGATTTGTTTATTTTTAAATAACTTTTAGATATCTTTTTAACTACTCTTCTGTAGATATTACGTCCCAACTTGAAGTAGTTTATGACATTCAATTCAAGTATAATTTCTTTTAGACAGAAAAACACAGGAAGTCAATAAAGTCATTTGTTTCCAATGAAAATTCCAAATAATATTTGATGGTAGGGAAAGTTGAAAGCAATTTGCACATTAGATATTATTTTTAAAATTTTAAAATAAGAAGAAAAAAAAAGTATATTTCAGCTCGTCTTAGTTGAATGAAAAATACAAAATAAACGTTGCAAAGAAAATATTTTAGAAGAAAACAAAATTATTATGACTTTATCCACAAGGACGCAACTTTTTATATTATATCTTAATAAGAAAAACTTTCCTACTATTGACTGGTCAATATTGTGACAAATATATTATTTACTGTACTAAATTGAAGGAAAAAAAAAATCATTAGTCAAATACCTTTGGTGTTTCTTTCTTCTTCTTTTTGGAAAAAATGGATATGCACAATTATTAAATTATCAATATTGAAGTCCACTTGTACTGCTGATCTTCCCCAACAAATCCAGAATGATGGTTACTAATTAAATGGACTTTTTTTATTTGGTCTTGGTTTAATTTTAATTTTAATTTTTTTTTGGAAAATATATAATAAATGTGAAAAGTTATGTGTTTTGGTTAGTTCTTGAAAATATATATATTTTATATAATAGTTATGTTCGGAGCAGCTTGCGCATATTTCAACTATTTTATCGGTTATCTTCTATGTTCCCTCGGTACAAATACCGAATAACTTTGTTATGCTTAGGTAGCTGAGCCTCACTTGACAATTTCATGTAAATGAAGTTTTAGAATATCATACTCTCCTCCCCTATATATATATATTTTTTTTTTTTGAAGGCTTCAAATTCTCAACCTAAGTGGGACCAGTTTGAAGAACTAAGCTTTGTACGTAACTACTTTGTCTCTACATTAATACACTAAACAATACATTAATATGTTTATCTCCACACGTTTGTATAGACAAAAAGATACACGTAGCAATGGGGTATTTTTCACAAAAATTAATACTATATATTATTCAATTTTAAACAAAGGGTTCAAGTTAACCAATTAAATAAATCAGGATCGGATAAATATACAGTGGTAGGGGATATTTAATTAATTTTTATATGATCGGTGAAATTTCACTGATTATACTGCGTAAGTTAGATAACAATAATTTTTTTGTATCTATATATATAAATAGATAAATCCATGGGCGGCTCAATATATTCGGTGGCTTAAAGCGAAACTTTAAAAGGAGGCCTTAAATATGTTGTTTAAAAATACTTCATATATTACTTTATATGAAGATTATTTTTCTAACATTTTTAGATGCAAAATCATTAATTATTAGTCAGTTTGTCTAATCTTTCTTGAGACATTTTTCATAGATAATATTTTATGAATTTTAATTTTGAAAATGTATTTCATGTAAGAAATTTTTAATATTATTCTATAAGCAATATAGATATTTGACAAAGAATTCAGTCTTTTATCTAATTAAGTATATCAATTACATCAATTAAAGTATCGTATTCCACTTCTACTATTTTTCGCACTTTTAATATAAAAAATAAGTTTAAGCCAACAAAACCTGAATGATTATTATGTTTTAAGAAATATTCGAGGTTTAAATAAAAATAATAAAAGCTAAAACAATAGAACTTGTTCTAGATGTTGATAATTCACTGCTTCAATTTGCTTATTGCGCTTTTGGAATGAACAAAAGAGAATATGCAATACATCGTCCGACACACCTCAGGCTTTGAGTTTTGACAAAATAATAATTTTCTTGAAGAAAGAGGAGAAAGAGTAAAAAAAACTTTGTTTTGTGAGAAAAAAACAAATAGAGAAGCAGAATTTGGGTTATATTCCTACTGAGTAAATCAAATGTAATCCAAAGTAAAGTCTACATTCACACACTAAGGTAAATGTGTTGAATTTATTACCTAATTACCTCATTTATATACTCACAAATTGTCTTTCCTTTTCAATCAAAATTTAATTTAATATTTGTTTTTTTAAACACCAATAAACATAGTCTCTAATATAATTATTGAAAAATGGGGCCCCAAATTTGGGGGCCTAATGCAAGTTGGCTTGTACTTGGAGCCGACATTGGTTAAATCCCTTTAATGTTATAAAATAATATAAGGAGAAGAAAAACATTGCAGAGAAAAGTAGGGATAA
Source organism: Nicotiana knightiana (assembly GCA_005239525.1). NCBI lineage: Eukaryota > Viridiplantae > Streptophyta > Magnoliopsida > Solanales > Solanaceae > Nicotiana > Nicotiana knightiana. The sequence continues at coordinate 33,735 of ML424990.1, forward strand.
AATTCTTATTGATTTGGGATGAATTACAATGAAATAGAACACCTTTATTTATAGGAAAAACTTGGCTTAGCTACCAAGTAATAAACCCTAGAATCTCTCTAGAATATAGACATTCACCTTAAATATAATTCTATTTATAACACTCCCCCTTGAATGTCTATTCAACAGATAATGTGCGTCGTTACCTTAACTAAAATAAAACTCAGTGGGAAAAAAATTCTAGAAAAGGAAAAAGAGTACATGTGTTTAGAAATACGCCTTTTTGTTGCCTCGTTAAAGACTTTGCAAGGAAAACCCAGTGGGACAAAATCTTATAAGGGAGAAAGAGTACAACGTGTATTAACTCCCCCTGATGAGAACATCAATTCACATCCTTGAGCCTTCGCATCCCGATCTTGTACACTAGCATCAATAGAGATTTGGTGAATGAATCAACCATATTATCACTTAAATGAATATGTTACACCTTGAAATCATCATTCTTGTATATGTATAATGTCTTCATATAATGTCATGGAATATCCTTTTCAATATCTTCATAGAGGAAAATTCTCGCTATCACATTATCATGCTTATAGTGATAGCAAGATACATATGTACACAAATTGCATGTAGGATGTGGTACTTCAGGACCAAGAATTATATATGCTTTAAGCAATTTAAATGCTTTAGGGATTGTCATATACGTTAAGTCATATAAATAGACTTTAGATGGATATCAAGTTTTATATCATGCTAGACATATAAGATAGATAAAAGTGATTGCACACACCATTGACTTTATACTTTCAAGTGTTTGAATTGCATGTCCAAAACTACATGTCTTTCATATGAAACCAATTCTATTCGAATTGTGTCTCTTATATTTGGCATATATTTTTGTGTCTGTATTCAACAGACTTGAGTTCCTCATCTATACTTAGCGCTATGATAGATGTCGTTGACGAAATTTTTTATATCAGTTCCAATATTTTTTTCATAAAGACATAACATAAAGATCTTTTCATTCATATTTTCAGATACCTGAACCTCTCCTGAGATTTTTATGAAATGTTATGTCATGTGATCTTCTAGATCACTCGCCACTTTATTATGATCATTTGCTCATATTCTTTTTCAAGAATTTTATTTGAAATCAGTTTGTCTATACGCTTTAAGCATACTATAGACTTTGTCCTTCTAGGACTTATTCTAATAAGAGCATTTGCAGTGAGAATATAGTTACTTTCTTTGGGTCAGCAAATGCGTCTGGCATGCTTTGCATTGCAGATGAATTATCCTTTTATGGACATTAAGTTCATATTATCTTCAAGGATCTAGAGGTACAAATGATAATTCATTCCATGTAACTTTTTCTCAACTGTTTATTTTGTCTCCCCTTCATATTAGAAAAACTAACTTTCTTCCTCAATTTTGGGAATCCATCTTTGTGCATTATGGTGTTAATCAAAATATACACCGCACATCAATAATAATAATAATATGAAATTATTTGGTTCCTGACCATGAACCACTTGTGAGGGGAGAATGTAATATACTTTCGTATATAATGTATATCAAATTGATATAGATAACTTTATTCTCATAAGCAATAGTTTAGCTATTAAGTGGAGGCACTCAATAAATCATTTTGCTAAATCAATTATTTTGTAAACCAACTTATCAAGATGAACTGTCTTGAATAGAAAATTTGAAAATTATGCTCGAAATTAAATTATTGAGCAAGATACCTCGCAACACCAGGTTGTGGGTTAATAATAATCGCACATGTAACCATCGCATAGATGCATCTTATGTGGTATACATGGCAGGTGAATGAGCCCATATTCACCTTTGAATTCAATTCCAATTTTAGTTGGTCTATTAATTAATGAGAACACGCAACATAAGAGAATCCATACACAACTTTCTAGTTGTTTAATATTTGCCCATGTGAATTCTTTTTTATTTTTGTACATCATATTTAAATTAACATGGCTAAACCAATTATGTTAATTGGATAAATTATTAATATTTATAAACCTTAGGATTACACCATGATGTGTGCAATTAGGAATAAACTCGAATTTTATTATTACCCTGTTACAAGTTGTAGTAATAGAAGATATTAAATCTTTCCTTTATTTATAGTCTCAGTATAACCAATCGCTTTCGTGAATACTTTAGAAACTCAATAAGTTTCTTTGAGACTTACGACGGCACCATGCCTTATTGATAATCAATTTTATTTCTCCAAAGTAGTATAATTGGCTCTTCTAGAGCTTTCAATTAATTTTGTACTACAATATATTCATCAATATCCATATGATGAATATTGTCACGATCCAAAATCCTATCAAAGGTCGTGATGGCGTCGGACACCACCGTCAGGCAAGCCAACACTAAAATTAAATTTCTATTTTAGTATTTTGAAACTATTTCTTTTCATTACATTAAATAATAATCAATGAAATTTACTGAGTAAATAATGATGTCTTAACAAATTCAAATAATAATTAAATCCCAAAGTCATCCCAGAACCCGGTGTCACAAGTGCATAAGCAATTTCTAGGAAACAAGTGAGATACAATAACTGTCCGGAATACAAATGGAACGGTAGAGAAAATACAACACAATACTCTGAAAGAGACTCTGCTGGCTGCGGGTCGTCTCGAGAGGTGCAGCTCACCTAAGTCCTCACATCAGCCATGCCACTACACCAAGCTAGTCTACTAGATATACATGTGCATGTGCAACAAAATACACAAAAATTGTAGTATGAGTACAAAAAAAATAACGTGTACTCAGTAAGTATCTCGCCTAACCTCGAAGAGGTAGCGACGAGAGGTCGACTTTGACACTTACTAGAGGTCAATTCGATATAATTAAATGTAATGCTAAACATGGACGTTCTAATCAAATAAATAATAACAACAGGAAATGACAACTTCTTCTATAATTATAAATCTCAGTTTCCATCATTTCAGTTAGCAACTTATATCTCAAGGCAATTAAACAATTCAAATCGCAGGAGGTACCTAGTAAATATCATGCGCAAGTAATGCCGAGGTCGTACGGCCCGATCCAACAATAATAAAATGTGCACTGTCGAATGGTCGAACGGCGCGAACCATAGATGCCTCTATTAACTTGCCGTGGCGTACGACCCGCTCCCATGAGAGTAGTGAAAATAGTCAATCAGCTCGTGAAATATTTGCGACGCGGTTACACATAAGTATACACATTCAAACAATCAACCTCCGACTATATCAGGAAAATAATTACCCAAAGATGTGACAAATCCCTCTTTTAATGGTCAAGAAGATGGTGTTTAGTCTTTTCTTTTCAAAATCCATTTGCCAAATTCGATGGGACTTAACTATTTTAATTTATCAGTAAAAAATTACAAGTACGGCAAGTAAGCATGCTTTTGGGTCCTAGACTACCCGGACATAAGCATAATAGTAGCTATGCACGGACTCTCGTCACCTCGTGCGTACGTAGCCCCCATAAATAATAGCACATAATTAATTATTTCACCTATGGGGACAATTCCCTCTTAAAAGGTTAGAAAGGAGACTTACCTCGCTCTGATGTAATAACCGGCTCCTGAGCCCTTCCGACAACTCAAATTGATGCACGACGCTCCAAAACTAGTCAATAATTATGCAAACCCATAAATGTGTACTCAGTTACTCATAACAATTCAATTTATAACAATTCCTAACCCCGATCAAAAAGTCACTAAAAATCACCCTCGGGCCCACGTGCCGGGATTCCGAAATTTTTCGAAGATAAAATTCACCAACAACCTCAAAAACTCAGATATATAATTTACTATTAATTTCATGCCCAAAATCGTGGTCAAAATCCAAGAATACCAAATTTCTAGGTTTCCCTTAAAATTCTAAATTTCTACTAATTTCCATGTTAAAACATATACACAATCGATGTCTTGAACTCAAATTAGTATAAACCACTTATCTCATGTTTGGTGGTGAAAATGACACTCCCAAGTTGCTCCAAAATCGGCTCCCATGAAAGAAATGGGGTGCAAATAAGCCAAACCCCGATTTTTAAAGAACCTCACTGCCTCCAGCCTTTCCGTACCTACAGTCACTTAATCGCTTCTGCGGTTCCGCAAGTGCGGCCCCAACTACCGCTTCTGCGGTCTTCCACAAGCTGCCATTTTCGCTCATGTGCTCTCCCTTCCGCAAGTGCAGTCCCACTTCTGCGGCGAGATGACCACATCTACGGTCTCAGCACTTCCAGCCCAAATTCGCATCTAAGACCCTCCTGGCCGCTTCTGCGGTTCCGCACTTGCGGCCAAAACCTCACAGGTGCGTTCACACCAGATGACAACAGCCCTCAGCCTTTTCTCAAATCCCATTTTCGATCCGTTAACCACCCGAAAATCACCCGAGGCCCCCGGGACCCCGTCCAATCACACCAACCTAGGGGTGTGCATTCGATTTATCGATTCGATTTTGACCCTTATCGATTATCGATTTGTACATATGCTTATCGTTATCGTTTCAATAAGGTTTCGATTTTTTCGATTTCGGTTTATCGACTTTTGGGGGTTATCGATTCGGTTATCGANATATCATACCAAATGATACTACGATTAATTGATTTAATTCAGGCAGACTAATTATTCTTCAGCTCCTTACCTAACTGACCAAAAGAACTTCTACCAAATTACAATCAACTTACTGAGAGAACCCATTAAGAGATAGAGAATTACCAAATCTGTGGAAGATACCGAGAAATGAGGAATTTTGAGTGAAGAAAATTTGAGGTTTCAGCAGTTCAGCTCTAAAGGGGCAGGAGGGTAGGGCCGTAGGGGAAAATCTTGAGGCAGAAGCGGCGTGAAGTCGTGAAGAGGAAAGGAAATAATAGGGTAGGGGAAATTAGCTAATAATAAGGGTAGAGGAAAATAGAAATAATAAGTTAGGGTAAAGGAAACCACGGCCAAAAAAAAAAATTCTTATCGATTTATCGATAAATCGATAAGGGAAGTGGACAAAATCGAAATCGAAATCGATAACTCGAAAAAAAAAAATTCGGAATCGAAATCGATAACAAATAATCGATTCGATTTATCGATAAACCGATTCGAATGCGCACCCCTACACCAACCAGTTCCAAAACATAATGCGGACCTGCTAGGGGCCTCAAATCACATCAAACAACGCTAATACCATGAATCGCATTCCAATTCAGCTTCATGAACTTTAGAACTTCTAACTTCCTATTTCGATGCCGAAACCTATCAAATTACGCTCGATTGACCTCAAATTTTGCACACAAGTAATATTTGACATTGCGGACCTACTCACTTCCGGAATTAGATTCCGACCCCGATATCAAAGAGTCCACTCCCGGTCCAACCTCTCAAAAACCTTCAAATTCTAACTTTCGCCAAACAACTCTAAAATGACCCACGGACCTCCAAATCCACTTCCGGACGCGCTCTCAATACCCGAATCACCATAAAGAGCTATTCCTAGACTCAAAATCCCAAACGGACATCAATAACATTAAAATACACTTTAACCCAAATTTATGAAATTCTTCCAAAAATGCTAACTTCCACCATAGGCGCCGAAACGCTCCCGGGTCATCCAAAACCCGATCCGGACATACGCCCAAGTCCAAAATCATCATACGAACCTGTTGGGACCTTCAAATCCCAATTTTGAGGTCGTTTACTCAAAAATCATACTTTAGTCAATTCTTCCAACTTAAAGCTTCCGAAATGAGAATTTTCTTTCCAAGTCAACTCCGAAACACCCGGGATTCAATTTCGACCGCGCGTGCAAGTCATAATACCTGAAATGAAGTTGCTCATGGCTTCAAACCGCCGAAGAACGCGCTAGAGCTCAAAATGACCGGTCGGGTCGTTACAAATATCTCTTTCAAAGAGAAAGTTATATCATTATGGTCATGGTCAAAATCATTATAGTCAAGATATGTTTCTTCTATTACTTTTTCCATGTAATAATCCATTGTCATAATATTTTGGCATAATCACAATAGGCACGTGATCAAAGACGATTCATGCCATAATAATGAAATTATTCTCTTATTTCATTTCAAACCTTTTTCTAGAGATGAGTGTGGTATATTCACTACCACTAGCACGTTCATATTCTTCCAAGAACGAATATGTATTCATAAATCAGATGTTGTCACATTCACATCATGAATGGACCATAATCATCTATCTGTGCTTTGCAATATCTCATGTCAAATAGATGACAAATATTACTTCCAAAGAGTGAGATTATTTTGAGAATTCTTATTATTGTCATTATCACAATGATGACGATTATAATTTCATATATTGTCACGTCTACATCCATTGATACCTTCACGGTAATAATTTTTATCTTGTTTCAGACTTATCACATATTGCTATCACATTCTCTTAAGGGGAATGAGAATTAAGTAAAATCAATGGGACGGGTTTTCACTTCTTTGTCCACAATCATACATGAATTTGATCATGGCAAGGCATAGAAATTTTACCACTTCGGATGGTTATAATTTCTTGCAAACTTTGTAAGAGTTATAATCAAAGTTTATTGTCTTTGCTTGTATTTAAATCAAATTATAGAATTTCATCAATTTAAAAGAGAAAAATAAAGTAAAATACTTACCTTATATACAGAATTTAATCATGAAGTTCATGGAACAATTGACAATCATTATGCTCAATCTCAAATATTCTACTCAATTGGTTAGAGTCTCGTGCTGATAACGTGTTATAAAATAATATAAGGAGAAGAAAAATATTGCAGAGAAAAGTAGGGAGAGAATTCTTATTGATTTGGGATGAATTACAATGAAATAGAACACCTCTATTTATAGGGAAACGTGGCTTAGCCATCAAGTAATAAACCCTAGAATCTCTCTAGAATATAGACATCCACCTTAAATACAATTCTATTTATAACACTTAACATGTATAAAGGAAATTTCTAGGCATAACATTTTAGGTATCTTTTTGATTCTACATATAAGAATTCATGACTTCTCCATTGAGTTTCATAGTGTAAAAATCTATAAGTTGGAGAAGTAAAATTTTACATAAGTAACTTTATTTTTGTGTGTACAACTATTTGATATTGAGAACTCGCTTTGTTTGATCCAAATTCGCATCGTGTAGGGTTTACTAAAAATGAAAGTGCTACCTGTCAAGAAACTTTTAATTCACAGAACTTGAACCCAAGACTTGTAGTTAAAGCTGAATGAATCTGGTCCCATCGCAAGTCCCATAATCATAAATAAACAAGTACTACATATATATGATATATCTAGAATTATTGACGGAGCCACACGTATAATTACGGGGTGTCAACCAATACTCTTTCGCCAAAAAAAATATACTGTATTGTTAGGTAAATTAAAAAAGTTCTATTTTATGCATATATATATTATCTGTTGAATCCCCTTAACTTTTTAATGTATTTAATTTTTTTGTATTTTTGTTACGACCCAACCAGTCGTTTTGAGCATTTGCATTTCCGTACAACTGCTCGAAGTTTTGAGTAGCCTTATATGACATATTATGACTTGTGCAAATCATTGATTTTGGTTTTCAGGCGATTCGGGGTCGATTTAGAAGAAGGATCCTCATGTTAGAAGCTTTGAGTTGGTAAGGTTGACCAAATTTGATTTTTTAGTATTTGACATCGGAATAGAGTTTCGACGGTTTCATTAGTTCCGTTGGGTGATTTTAGACTTAGGAGCGCGTCCGGATTGTGATTTGGAGGTCTGTGGGTGAATTAGGCTTGAAATGGCGAAAGTTAGATTTTTGGGAAGTTAATCGGGAGTGTAGTTTTTTGATATCGTGGTCATTCTGATTCCGGAAGTTGGAGTAGGTCTGTAAAGTCAAATGTGACTTGTGTGCAAAATTTGAGGTCAATCGGACGTAATTTGATAGGTTGCGGCATCGGTTGTGGAAGTTTGAAGTTTCAAAGTTCATTGATTTTGACTTGAGGTGCGATTCGTCGTTTCGAGGTTGGTATGTGTGATTTGAGGCCTCTAGTAGGTCCGTATTATGTTATGGGACTTGTTGATATGCTCGGACGGGGTTCCAAGGGGCTCAGACGCATTTCAGATTGATTTCGGACCACTTTGGAGTTTTCATGCATTGCTGGTTTGCTGTCATATGATTCCCCTATGTTCTTCGTGATCGCGAAGGATGTCCCGCGATCACAAAGTGTTATTTGGTCTTCTGGTGGATTTGTTAATCGCGGGCTGCAGGTGGTATGCGATCGCAGGAGGTTGGATCGGTTGTTATTCGCATTCGCGCATGGGGTATCGCGGACGCATAGGGTTGAGTAGGAACTGTGGCTGGAGAATTCTTCATCGCGTTTGCGCAAGTCAGTTCGTGTTCGCGGAGCCTTAGCAATAGTGGTTGTCGCGTTCACGTAGTAAATTTGACGAACGCATAGTGTATTTTGATGGCAATAGCATTTGTTCTTTGCGATCACGTAGGGTATTTCCGTCCAGTGATTATAAAGTACTCTATTTCATAGGTTTCAGTCATTTTTACATTTTTGGAGCTAGGGAGCTCGGATTGAAGCGATTCTTGAAGAAATTTTTGCCATGTAAATCTGGGTAAGTGTTCTCTACTCGATTTTGGTAATATTTCATGAATCTATCTTCGATTTTAGCTATTGGTTGATGAATTTTAAAGAGGAAATTGAGAGATTTTAGCCTAAAATTTTATGATGTGAATTTTTGAGTTTTGAACATCAATTCGGAGTCGGATTTGAGTGAAACTGGTATGATTGGACTTGTACAGAGTTTGTGAGATTTGTCGGGTTATGTGGTGCGGACCCGGGTTGGACTTTTTGGATGATTTTTGACTTTTGATTAAAGATTCGATCTTTATCGATTGAGTTTATTTCCTTTAGCATTATTTGATATATTTGAGTTGCTTTTGGCTAGTTTCGAGCCGTTCGAGGGATGATTTGAGCGGGATGGCTCTTTTAGTGTATCGATTTGGCTTGTTGGAGGTAAGTGTCTGGCCTAACTTTGTTGAGAAATTTTTTTCTACTATTTGACATTCTTTGCTACATACGGGGGTGATACATATATGAGGTGATTAGCATATATGCATGTGCCAGGGTTAATCATGCTCGGGGGGTAGATTATGCTATGAATTTTACCTTGTAGGATTACGTGACCTTCTTGCTTCATGTCTTACTTGACTCGTGATATCGTTTCCTTGTAGATACGTTCATGCCTTTACCTTGAGCTGTTATTGTCGTACTTATGGTTCTCATGTGACTTGTCGTTACTATTTTGTCTTTGTTCTCTATCTCTATTATTGTTATGTAGCTCATTCCTTCTACTTGCTAACTTGCAAATACCATGCCTACTTTCTGTTGTTACAATTACATCCATGTCGTATCTATTTTGTTGCACTTTAATACAGGCCTTCTACCATGTTATTCATTCATGACTCTACTTGTTAATTTATAAAGATCATGTGTTCCTTTCTTATTTGTTATATCTATATCTAAGCCTCCACCATTTTAGTTAGTTGAAGTTTATATTCTTATTTCCTAATTGTTGTCATTACTCGTATACTTTCCGCCTAGTATTATTATTGTTGCCCATATGTATATCATTGTTCATTATTGCTACTTGCGTATTTCTTACTTTGTCATTTCTATTATCGGCAATTCTTCTATCCTGTTGGTACTGTTATACGCATATTTGGTGAAGATGAGATAAATGCACGAAGGGTGTTGCCGTGCAATTGACTTAATATTTTAGTATATTCCTCAAGATATGAAAGTTATAGAGTGACTATCGTGGTTTATTGATTTTCGCTCTAAGGAAAAAATTGGTTGAGATATTGAAAAATGTTAAATTGTGATCTCTTCTTGTACTCAGTTATTGCTTTGCATATTCATTTCGTGTACTCTTTTCTATTATATCGTAGTATAGTTTTATTGCTAGTTTATGGTAGATGTTTTATCAGTGAGTATCTTTTAACTAAAAAGCCTCGTCACCACTTCGACGAGGTTAGACAAGATACTTACTGAGTACATGGGGTCGGTTGTACTCATACTGCACTTCTGCACCTTGCGTGCAAATTTTGGAGTGGGGCTACTGGTGATGTCATTGCTGACTCTGAAGATGTTCGTGCATTCCAACATATAGTTGCCACTTGTCCTTGGTAGCTTTAGATTTTTCTAATTTGTTTATATAACTTTCAAACAGTTTGTGTATTTATTTGTACCAGCTTTGTAAATTTCAAATTCGTAGAAACTCTTGATTCGTACTACCAGTCCTTGGGTCAATATATAAATGTTCATATAATTCTTCACTGTTTTCCTATAAATCTAATTTGGATTGTATTGGCTGTCAGCTGGTACCTAACGGGTCGAGTTAGGTGCCATCACGATTAGTGAATTTTGGGTCGTGACAATTTTGATACCCCTTAATAAAACTCCGCTCAACGACGGTTTGAAATATGACTTTGGGTGTGTTTGGTATGAAAGAAAATGTTTTCCATGGAAAATGTTTTCCTAGAAAATATTTTATGGAAAATGAGTGATTTTATCACCTATTTTCCCTGAGTGAAAAATATTTTCTAGTGTTTGGTTGGAGAGTAGAAAATATTTTTTTTTTGAAAAATATTTTTTTATGCTACTCTCCTCCCCCCCCCCAAGTCTATAAAAAATCACACAAACTCAAAGGAACTAATGTTTTGCTTTACTTTTTTATACAAAGATAATATTGAAATTTGTGCTCAACAACTAAAAAGAAAATATTCTTGTTTTGGTTGAAAAAGAAAGTACTCTTTCTACAACATGAAAATAAATTACTCATTTTATTGAAATAAAAGAAAATATTTTTTCTACATCATGAAAATAAAATACTCATTTTGTTGAAATGAAAAAAATATTTTTTTTGCATCATGAAAAGAAAATATTTTTTTAGTTGAAATGAATAAAAATATTTGTTTTGTTGAAATGAATAAAATACTTTTTCTACCTCAAAAGAAAGTACTTTTGTTTTTTTTAAATAAATAAAATATTTTTTTATATCATGAAAAAAATACTCATTTATAAAGAAAATACTATTAGTAATATTTTTATTTAGGGTGGTGTCGGGTGGATAGGTGGGGCGGGTTTTGG
>ML424992.1:0-61682 GCA_005239525.1 Nicotiana knightiana
AGAAAACTGATAATCCTTGCTCCTTCAATGATCTTGTGTGTGTATTTGCTCTCCAAATTCGTCCCCTCCCCTCCAAGATGTGTTCTTGGGTCTATTTATACGGTTGGGATAAACCCTAACCGTGTAAGAGACTCCTATTCTCACTTGAAAACACTTAAAAACCTTTAAAACTCGGACTTCACCGAAACAGGTATCCTGGCGTTTGGGGTGTAACGCCTGGGTAACGCCAGGCACACCCTGGCGTTTGGGATGTAACGCCTGGGTAACGCCAGGCACACCCTGGCGTTTGGGGTGTAACGCCTGGGTAACGCCAGGCACNAAGCACATAAAATGCAAGGTATATAATGCTTAAAATCATGAATTCTAGCCACGCATCAAAAGCCAACTGGCCAGACCTCTGAGAACGCGGAGGAAGTCCTGCGATCGCGAAGGGAAATTATGCCTGGACCCAATCTAACTCTATGCGAACGCGAGGAAGAGGCTGCGATCACGAAGGCATGGGGTCCAGTCCATCACAAGGATGCGATCGCGAAGGCCAAGGACCCAACCTTCCGCGATCGCGAAGAGTTATCTGCGATCACGAAGAGCAATCAGCAGCCCAGCCCAATTCCTTCTCCGCGATCACGACCCTCCTTCCGCGATCACAAAGAAGGAAACCAGACAGCAAAAATCTGGTTTTTCAAACTTAGCTCCCGGGGGTCCAAAACTCCCCCGAGCCCCTCGGGACCCCGTCCAAAAGCACCGGCAAGTTTGTATTCAAGATACGGACTCGCTCGAACTTCTGGAACGTGAAAAACAACAACAAAACTCAGAATTCAACCCCAAAAACAAACTGAATCAAACGTAAGAACTTAAGATTCTAGAATTCACTTTAATGCACCGAACAGGTCTATACCACTCGGAATGACCTCAAATTTTGCAGAAAAGTCATAAATGACATAACGGAACTATTCCCAGTCTTGAAATTATGTTCGTACCTCGATAACACCAAAAAACGTCCCAAACCAAAATATGAACTTAAGGAGCTTCTTATTTTAATATTGGGCACCGAAATGCCCCTGGGTCATCAGACACCCAATCCTTAACATACGCCCAGGTCCGAAATCATCACACAAAGCTACCGGAACTGGCGAAACTCGATTACGAGTTCGTTTACCCAAAATGTTGACCGAAGTTAAACTTGGCCTTAAAGGCCAACCTTAAAGAACCAATTGTTCCTATTGCACTCTAAACACCTCCGAATCCCGGACCACCATTCCTCACAAGTCATATATCATAAAATGCCGCTATGGGAAGTTTCATTTAGGGGAATGGGGTACGATAATGCAAAACGACCAATCGGGTCGTTACAGTGCATGCAAAACGAGGTGAGCTAAAAGGAGGTTTTCAAGGCCTCGCAACACAGTTTGAATTATAAAAATGAGAGACGACTTTTTGGGTCATCACATTCTCTACCTCTAAAACAAACGTTCGTCCTCGAACGGATATAGAAAGTACCTGAATCAGGGAAAAAGTGGGGATACCGGCTCCGCATATGGGACTCGGACTCCCAGGTAGCTGTCTCGGCAGGCTGACCTCTCCATTGAACATGAACCGAAGGATAACTCTTCGATCTCAACTGACAAATCTTCCGGTCTAATGTGGCTACCGGCTCCTCCTCATAGGTCAAATCTTTGTCCAACTGGACACTGCTGAAGTCCGAAGCATATACACATGAAACACTGAATGCACAGCTAATAAATTTGGTGGCAACGCAAGTCTGTAAGCCACATCTCCCATTCTATCAAGGATCTCAAAAGAACCGATGTACCTAGGGTTTAGCTTGCCCTTCTTCCCAAATCTCATCACGCCCTTCATGGGCGATACCCGAAGCAACACCCATTCTCCGACCATGAATGCCACATCATAAACTCTACGGTCGGCATAACTCTTCTGCCTGGACTGAGTTGTACGAAGTCTATCCTGAATGATCTTAACCTTAGCCAAGGCATCCTGCACTAAGTCTGTACCCAACAAACGAGCCTCTCCCAGATCAAACCACCCAACCAGCGACCGACACCGCCTACCATATATTGCCTCATAGGGAGCCATCTAGATGCTCGATTGATAGCTTTTGTTGTAGGAAAACTTAGCTAATGGCAAGAACTGATCCCAAGAACCTCCAAAATCAATGACACAGGCTCGAAACATATCCTCCAAAATCTGAATAGTACGCTCGGACTATCCGCCCGTCTGAGGATGAAATAATGTGCTCAACTCAACCCTCGTGCCCAACTCACGCTGAACTGCCCTCAAGAAATGCGAGGTAAACTGCGTACCTCGGTCAAAAAAGACACGAGCATACTATGGAGACGAACAATCTCCCAAATGTAGATCTCTGCCAATCTCTCCGAAGAATATGAAACTTCCACAGGAATGAAATGCGCTGACTTGGTCAGCCTATACACAATAAACCATACTGCATCGAACTTCCTCTGAGTCTGTGGGAGTACAACAACAAAATCCATGGTGATACGGTCCCACTTCCACTTAGGAATCTCAATCTGCTGAAGCAATCCACCAGGCCTCTGATGCTCGTACTTTACCTGCTAACAATTCAAGCACCGAGCTACATATGCCACAATATCCTTCTTCATCCTCCTTCACCAATAATGCTGCCGCAAATCCTGATACATCTTTGTGGCGCCCGGATGAATGGACTACCGGGAACTATAGGCCTCCTCTAAAATCAAATCACGAAGTCCATCCACATTGGGCACACAAATACGACCCTACATCCATAAAACTCCATCATCACTAACTACAACCTGCTTGGCACCACCGTGCCACACCGTGTCCATAAAGACACACAAATGAGGATCATCATACTGTCGATCTCGAATACCATCAAATAATAAAGAACGAGCAACTGTATAAGCTAGAACACGGCTGGGCTCGGAAACATCCAATCTCATGAATCAATTGGCTAAAGCATGAACATCCAAAGCAAGCGGTCTCTCCCCGACCAGAATATATGCAAGGCTACCCATACTGGCTGACTTCTTACTCAAAGCATCGGCCACCACATTGGCCTTCCCCGGATGATATAAGATGGTAATTTCATAGTCTTTCAACTGCTCCAACCATGTTCTCTGCCTCAAATTCAACTCCTTCTGCCTTAACAAATATTGCAAACTCTTATGATCCGTGAACACCTCACATGACACACCTCACGGATAATGCCTCCAAATCTTCAGCATGTGGACAATGGCTGCTAACTCCAAGTCATGAACTGGATAATTCTTCTCGTGGATCTTCAACTGACATGAAGCATATGCAATGACCTTGCCATCCTACATCAACACTAGACCAAGTCCAACCCGAGATGCATCACAATACACAGTATATGGCCCTAAATCTGTGGGCAAAACCAACACTGGCGCCTGACCACCTGAATTGTGCACCCTTCTGAGTCAACCTGGTCATCGGGGCTGCAATAGACGGAAACCCCTCCACAAACCGATGGTAATAGACCACCAAACCCAAGAAACTCCGGATCTCTATAGCTGATGTGGGTCTAGGCCAATCCTTAACCGGTGAAACCTTCTTGGTATCCACTTGAATACCCTCCGCTAATACAGCATGACCCAGAAATGCAATTGAACTCAATCAAAACACACATTTTGAAAACATGGCATATAATTGACTGTCCTTTAGAGTCTGGAGAACGACTCGAAGGTGTTGCTCATGTTCCTCCGGCTGCATGAATAAATCAGAATATCATCAGTGAAGAAAATCACGAAGGAATCCAAATAAGGCCTAAACACTCGGTTCATCAAGTCCATGAAAGTTGTTGGGGCATTTGTCAACTCGAATGACATGACTAAGAACTCATAATGCCCGTATCGAGTGCGAAAAGCTGTCTTAGGGACATCGGACGCCCTAATCCTCAACTGATGGTAGCCAGATCTCAAATCAATATTCGAAAATACCTTGGCACCCTAAAGTTGATCAAACAAATCATCAATCCTTGGCAAAGGATACTTATTCTTTTTGGTAACCTTGTTCAACTGCCGATAATCTATGCACATCCTCATCGACCCATCCTTCTTATTAACAAACAACACCGGCGCACCCCAAGGCGAGACACTAGGCCTAATAAATCCTTTATAAATCAAGTCTTGCAACTGTTCTTTCAACTCATTCAACTCTGGCGGGGCCATACGATATGGCGAAATAGAAATGGGCTGAGTTCTCGGAGCCAAATCAATGCAAAAGTCAATATCCTATCGGGTGGCATACCCGGCAGGTCTGTAGGAAACACCTCTGGAAACTCACAAATAATGGGCACAGACTCCATAGAAGGAACCTCGGTACTAGAATCATGAACATAGGCCAAACACCCCTTCTCTGCCATACGTCGAGCCTTCATATATGAGATAAACCTACTGAAAGAATGAACAGGAGTCCCTCTCTACTCCAGTCGAGGCAACCCTGACAATGCTAATGTCACGGTCTTGGCATGACCGTCCAATATGGCATGATAAGGAGACAACCAATCCATCCCCAAAATGACATCAAAATCTACCATATCGAGGAGTAGGATATCTACACTGGTCTCAAGATCCCCAATAACCACTACACACGAATGATAGACACGATCTACCACAATCAAATCACCCACCGGTGTAGAAACATATACAGGAGTACTCAGAGAATCACGAGGGATAACCAAATAAGGAGAAAAATAAGATGACACGTAGGAATATGTGGACCCTAGATCAAATAAAACTGAAGAATCCTTGCTACAAACTGAAATCATACTTGTGATAACTGCATCGGAGGCCTCATCCTCAAGTCTGGCTGGAATAGCATAACATCGGGGTTGGGCCCCACCAATCTGAATTACACCCCTGGGACGGCCTCCTGTTGGCTGACCTCTACCTTAGTAGCCTGGCCTCCACCTCTAACTGCCTGACCTCCACCTCTAACACCTCGACCCCCACCTCTAGCTGGCTGAACAGGTGGTGAAACACCTGGTGCGGGAACCATGGCACGAAAACCCTGGTGCTGAGAACTACTCGAGGCTCGAGGGTAAAATCTAGCAAGGTGCTCCGGACCATCACAAGTATAATAAGATATCGGCTACTGAGACTACTGGCCCTAAAACTGACCCTAACGACCTGAGTAACCACCCTGGAAACTCTGGAGCGGCGGTGCACTGATAGGAGCTGGTGGTGCACTGTAGGGCAACTGATCAGAATACTATATGTGGGAACCACGGCCACCTGGAGCACTGCGAGAAACCTGAAGTGCTGACTGAAATGGCCTAGTAGGATGGCCCCTACCAAAAGAATCCATGCCTCCAGATGAGACACCACTTAACCGGCCAAAATGACGAGGCCTCTTGTCAGACCCCTGACCACTCCCCTGTGATAGAACCATCTTTACTCGTCTGGCCACATTGGTTGCATCCTGAAAGGAAATATCACTCCTGGCCTCTCTAGCCATCTGCAATCTGATCGGCTGAGCTAGTCCCTCAATAAACCTCCTCACCCTCTCTCGATAAGTGGGAAGTATCATAATAGCATGACGGTCCAAGGTAATGAATCTCGTCTCATACTGAGTGACGGTGATAGAACCCTGTTGGAGACGCTCAAACTGTCTCTTATAATCCTCTCTCTGAGTGATAGGGAGAAACTTCTCCAGAAACAAATCAGAGAAATGGGCCCAAGTCAGAGGCGGTGATCCAGCTGGTCTATCTAAACAATAATCTCTCTACCAGGTCTTGGAGGGACCTGACAGACGGAAAGTAGCAAAGTCGACCCCATTGGTCTCCACTATCCCCATGTATTGTAGAACCTCGTGGAAGCTATCCAAATATTCCTGGGGATCCTTTGAAGATGCACCGCTATAAGTAGTAGTAAAAAACATGGTGAACCGGTCCAACCTCCACAAAGCATCAGCAGACATAGCTGCTCCATCACCGGTCTGAGCCACAATACCCGGCTGAACTACCCCAACTGTCTGAGGTGATGGAGTCTGGAACTGAAAAGCCAACTGCTCCGAAGTGCGAGTAGCGAGAGTCTGGGCTCCTCCCCCAGCCTGAGAGATGGCTGGTTCTGTAGGAAGTAAACCTACCTAAGCAACGCTCTCCATGAGGCCCACTAGACGGACCAGAGCATCCTGGAGTACCGGGTTGGCGATGAACCCCTCGGGAACCTGAGCTGTCCAACTGGGATTGTCTGGGCAGGAACCTCATTAGCAAACTCTACCCGAGGCTCCGCCACTCGGGCTTCTGCTCTGGGCTGAGCTATGCCCCAGCCTCGACCTCTAGCATGGTCTCAGCCTCGTCCTCGGCCCCTCGTAGGAGCTGCAACTAGAGACTCGGGTTGCTGATAAGTGGATGAAGAAGCACGTGTTCTCGCCATCTGCGAGAGAATATAGTAGAAATTCAATTAGTTCCGAGAAATCAAATTCCACGACTGAGAAAAATAGATGTGAAGTCATTCCTAAACTCTGTAGCCTCTGGGGATAAGCACAACCGACTCCGTACCAATCCCTTAGACTCTACTAAGCTTGTCCGTGAATTGTAGACCTAAGCAACCTAGTTCTCCGATACCAACTTGTCATGACCTGAATTTCCCAACTTTGGGACCGTGATGGCGCCAAACATTGAACCCGCTAGGCAAGCCAACGTTAATGTTTATTTACCTTATTCATTTATTTTTAATAGATAGCAGGTGATGTACAAATCAGCGGAAATAAAAGTGCGAGAGAAAACAAAGTTTAACAACTAAATTAAAAGCCATTATGAAAATCATAATACTAAACCCAGAATTTGGTGTCACAACTTCACGGACTGTCTATGAATACTACATATAAAGGTCTGAACAAAATAAATACATCTGTCTCAAAATAAATAAGAATAGAGTGGAAATAAAGTAGGAGGGGACGCCAAGGCCTGCGGATGCCTGTAGAACTACCTCGAAATCTCCATAAGGACTGAAGGCAGCCTCCTCACTCTAAGGCCAGTAGGGTCCTGTACCGGGATCTGCACAAAAGTGCAGAGTATAGCATCAGTACAACCAAGCCCATGTACTGAGCATGTGGCGAGCCTAACCTCGGCGAAGTAGTGACGAGGCTAGGATACGATAACCAACTAAACCTGTGCAGTTTAATCAAATACGGAGAAAATAATAACAACAAGAATTAAGCAGCTAAATACAAGGAAAGGGGAACATACTGAGAGGAGGAAATATCAAATAATGGAAATAAGAAGTAAAGCAACAAATTATATATCAATTTAAACAATACAAATAACAGCACAAAAATAAGTGCACGGCATCACCCTTCGTGTTTTTACTTCTCACCAACTAATAAATAGAATGCACGGCATCACCCTTCGTGCTTTTACTGGTATCCTCACCAAATAATAAATAAAATGCACGGCATCACTATTCGTGCTTTTACTCTCATCCTCACAATAAATCAATAGAAACAGCACGGCATCACCCTTCGTGCTTTTAATATCATAATATGGCATGGCATCACCCTTCGTGCTTTTACTCTCATCCTCACCCAAATAATAAATAGAATGCATGGCATCGCCCTTCGTGCTTTAATCTCATCCTCACCAAATAATAAATAGAATGCACGGCATCACCCTTCGTACTTTACACTCTTCCTCACCCAAACAGATCAATAACAACAATCCGACAAGGAAATCAACAATACAAACAACAATAATAAAGCCATAATGTCCCGGCAAGGGAGTCAAGAGTAGAATCCCGGCAAGGGAAACAACTATAACCAATCTTACCTAGTTACTCAATTTCACGTAGTAATTCTCAACTCGAGCCAATACTCAACAATGATCAATACCAAAGAAACACCACCAACATAGATAATTGTCAAATTAAACTCAAGTAATGCTTAATGAAAAATCACATAAATCACAATATTCGACTCATGGCATGCTTGACACCAACGTATAGATACTCGTCACCACACCTATACATTGCACATTATACTAATATGTAGCGAAGAAAATACAATACATATTCCCTCAAGCTAAGGTTAAGCCAAACACTTACCTCGAATTCCACGACCAAACTCAAGCCTCAATTACCGCTTTACCCTTAGAATTTGCCACCAATTCAATTGTATCTAGACATAATTTGCTTAACAATATCAATAAATGCTAAATAATTCAATCCCAATGCTTAATTATGAGTTTTCTATTATTCTTCCCAAAAAGTCAAAATCGACCCCGGGCCCGCTTGGTCAAAACACGGGGTTCGGACCAAAACCCGATCACCCATACACCCACGAGCCCGAATATGTATAGTTTCGGAATCTGACCCTAAATCGAGGTCTAAATTCCCAAATTTGTAAGATCCCTAATTCTCCTAAAATCCCTAATATCTACCCTTAAAGAACAAGATTTAGGCCTAGAAATCCAATGGGTGTTAATGGAAAATGAAGAAAATGAGTTGAAGAACACGAACCTATGATTTGGTGATGAAATCCCTATTCAAAATCGCCCAAGGTTGGATTCTATGGAAAGAGATATGAAATTATGGCCTATTCCCATTTTTGTTACTTTTTTAAACCCCTGTACAGACCCTCTACGCGATCGCGAGAGGTCTGATGCTTTCGCATAGCACTGGCCCTATTAGCGTTGGTGTTCGCGTGCCTTTGGACGCATTCCCATAGGGTTTTTACCCCATCCCCCAGTCCCCACCTAAAGCAGTGCGTTCGCGAGTGACCAGACGCGTCCGCATAGAGAAACCCAACCAACTCCGTGTTCGCGTCAAGGCCTATGCATTCACATAGAGTAACCCAGGACCCTTCACCATTTTCTCTTCGCGTTCGCATGGGTTACCACACGTTCACATAGCACAAAATCACAGACACTAGATACAACAATGTCACACCTGATTTTTCTAAGTCCAAACCACTCCGACACCTATCTGAAACTTACCCGAGCCCTCTGGGCTCCAAACCAAACATGCACACAACGTAAAAACATACTACGAACTTACTCATACGATCAAATCGCCAAAATAACATCTTAAGCAACGAATTTCGCTTAAAATCAAAGGAAAATCTCAAGAACTTTCAAGTTTCAAATTTCACAACTATGGGTCCGAATCACATCAAATGACCTCCGTTTCTTACTAAATTTTACAGGCATCCCTCAAATACTATATTAAATCTGTACTGGGCTCCAGAACAAAAATACGGGCCCGATACCATCAATTTCAAATATAATAAATTTCCAAAAACTCTTATAATTTCAGTAAAACAATTTATTTCTCGGGCTTGGGACATCGGAATTAAATTTCGGGCACATGCTCAAGTCCTATGTTTTCCTACGGACCCTCCGGGACTGTCAAATCATGGGTCCGGGTTCGTTTGCCCAAAATATTGACCGAAGTTAACTTAAGATCAATTTTAAAGGCAAAATTAGCCTTTTTCTCAATTTTTCATATAAAAGCTTTCAGGATATATGCCCGGACTGTGCACGTAAAACGAGGTGAGATAAAGGAGGTTTTCAAGGCCTCGGAACACAGTTTGACTTATAAAAATGAGAGATAACTTCTTGGGTCATCACATCATGATATGCTTCTGCACATTTTTGTGCAGATCCAGGTATTTTGGATCGTGTGTTTTCAAGAGTTGTGCATGTGCGGTTAGAGACTTCAAAGTATACCTGCCGTTTCATTTGCAAGCCTCAGAGTCACCATCTTACTGTATTTACGCTACTGTTAAATTGTAATTCAAAATAATATAGTATTTTTGTATTGTCTTGTGTATCCTCTATAAAGCTTATGTGTAATGACCCGACCGTTCGTTTTGCGTTATCGGACCCCGTTCTCCCAAATGAAACTTCCCATAGCGGCATTTTATGATTTATGACTTACGTGATGCTGGTGGTCCGGGATTTGGGGGTGTTTTGAGTGCAATAGGAACAATTGCTTCCTTAAGACTGGCATTTAAGGCCAAGTTTGACTTCGGTCAACATTTTGGGTAAACGACCCCGGAATTGAGTTTCTTCGGTTCCGTTAGCTTCGTGTGATGATTTCGGACTTGGGCGTATGATCGGATTGGATTTATGATGACCCGAGGGCATTTCGGCACCCAATATTGAAATAAGAAGTTCCTTTAGTTCATATTTTGGTTTGGGACGTGTTTTGTGTTATCGAGGTCCGAACGGAATACCGAGACCGGGAATAGTTCCTTTATGTTAATTATGACTTGCCTGTAAAATTTGAGGTCATTCCGAGTTGTATAGGTCAGTTCGGCGCGTCGCAAGCGAAGTCTAGAAAACTAAAAATTTCTAAGTTTGGTTCTTGGGGTTTGGGGGTGTGATTTTGAGTTTTAGCAATGTTTTGAGTGTTCCGTAAGCTCGAGCGAGTCCGTCATATGATTTAGGACTTGTTGGTATAATATCTTAGGGGCTCGGGTGGGCCCAGGGGCCTCCCAGACCCCGCACGGGGCCAAAAACCAGCAAAATCCAAGGCCGGTGCAGCTGCTTCTGGTGTGACCGCACCTGCGGTCGCCCAGTCGCAGGTGCGACAGTCCCAGCCTCTTAGGTGCGGAAAACCCATGGACCCCTCTGCTTCCGTAGGTGCGGACTTGTGCCCGCTGGTGCGAGTCCGCTGGCGTGGAAATCCTCCGCAGGTGCGAGTCCGCTGGTGCGGACTTTCCCTCGCAGGTGCGACCCTAGCTCCCAGGCCCAACCTCCGCAGATGCTGCCATTTCTTCGCAGGTGCGGGAGCGGTCCCAAAGTTGCAGGTGCGAGAATCCCTGTAGACAGACCTATTTAATGTCCAAAACATGGGTCTCTTCACATAATTTCACCCCCTAACCTCCATTGTTGAGCCCTAGAGCTTGAGAAAGCATTCCTTCAACCAATTCCTCCACGAGGTAAGTAATTCCACTCTTTTTACTAATTAAATTCATGAATTGTCAAGAAAATTCTCTACTATTTCCTAGAAAAAAATCTAAGTTTTGGGTGGTAGTTGGGATTTTAGAAAAATTTGGAGAATTATCCATTTAAGGCTATGAATTATCATATAAATCATATAATTTTGATCCTTAGGCTTCGGGTGAGTGATCCCTTCGAGAATTTTTGGAATCCTAGCGTGTGGGCCCGGGGTAGATTAGAATAATTCCCCTGCTTTGAGCATGCATTGATGTTATTGAACTATATTTGGCTAGTTGCGATCCGTCGAGGGTAGATTTCGGATATTCGGGCGCATCCTTGATCCGAGGGGTGGTTTTGTCGCGAGGTGAGTCTCCCTTCCAACCTTGTACGGGGGAAATATCCCCATAGGTTCCTTGTTTGCTATGTATACATGCTGTGGGGGCCGCGTGCGTACCAAGTGACGAGATTCCGTACGTGGCGACTATATTGCTATGTCGGGTAGCTTTAGGACTCACGAGCATGCCACTATGTGCCTTAATTGTACCTGTTATGTGATGAGAGTTGAAATTATTGTTGAGTTGTTATGGAAACATGAAACACTTTGATTTGGATCCCAGTTGGCTATTCGTGGTATTGACGCAGTCCTGTTGAGTTCACTGTTGAGTCGGTACACACATGTACTTATATATATATATACACTTGATATCGAGTCAGCACACGAGTCGCAGGGATGATGCGCGACCGTAGGATAGCTTATTATTATTATCGAGTCAGCACACGAGTCACAGGGATTATGCATGATCGTGGGATAGCTTATTATTATTATCGAGTCAGCACACGAGTCGCAGGGATGATGCGCGATCGTGGGATAGCTTATTATATCGAGTCAGCACGCGAGTTGCAGGTATGATTCGTGATCGTGGGATAGCTTTATGACCTCAGTCCCTATGACCACCTTTATGACTCCGGCCAGTTTTCTTGTCCTGGTATGTGTATGATCACTTGAGTTTGAGTCATTTAATAAAAATTGGAGTGTCAGGCATTGGTTAAGAGAAGATTTTTGGTACCTTGTTGTCCCTTTTCAGTTATTATCTGGTTTTCGTTATTTTCTATATACTTGTTGCTCACTGTTTTTCCATGCCTATTGTTTTAGCCATATTTCATCATATATTATATTGCTGGACCTTAGTGAGTATCTAGTCGACCTCTCATCACTACTCCTTCGAGTTTGGGCGGGATACTCACTGGGTACATATTTATTATGTACTCATGCTGCACTTTCTTCTTTTTTTTCTGTACTTGACTGTACAGGTCATGAGGCTGGTACATCTGATTATCAGGCCGGCATAAGATACTAACTTGGGCTGAGTCAACTTCGCGGTGAGCTGCTCTTCCTGATGATCTCTGGCAGCACCCTAGAGTTTCCTTTTGTCATTTCCCGTCTATTTCTTTCAGACCATGGGATTGTGTACATATATGTTATCCTTGTATATTCAGATAGTTTCCCGTGATACTCGTGACACTAGTTCTTGGCACACACTTGCGTATATTTTGGGTTTTGGGCTGTATTTTCATACATATGCTTATCTTTTGGCTCATGTATCAGATGTCCTTAGTTTTATGTCACGGGCTAATATCATGTTAATAAATGCTTAAAACTGGTAAAAGTTGGAATAATTAATCACATGGGAAGGGTAGCACTTAGTTTAATTTATGTTGGCTTGCCTAACCCCGTTGTTGGGCGTCATCACGACCCGTGTGGGAATTTGGGTCGTGCCATTATGACTTTGTATTATCGGGTTTTGGGATTTTTGAAAGTTGTATTAGGATACTAACTGTGCTTTGGGTTATTGTTCTCAATTTTATTTAATTTTAAATTGTTATATCTAATATGATATTATTGTGTGATAGGCTTACCTGGGCGTAGAGGCTAGATGCTATCACAATCCTAAATGTGGGATTTTGGGGTCGTGACAGTTCCAAGTTCATATCTTTCCTCTTTCAGTTTTGGAGAGCGGATCAAAGCAATTTTGGAGAGTTATAAACACTTACTTTATTTTAATTGTATATCATTATTCCCCATGGATAATAACACATAAATTAGGTCCATGTTATGTGTTGCGATTGGTTGGTGTGTTTGAACGGGGTCTGGGGGGCCTCGGGTGTGTTTTGGATTGATTTCGGATAATTTTGGATTATATTAGTATTACTGTGGATTTGCTAAGTCTAATGTTTTTGCATCTGCGAAAGTTTGGTCATAGATGCAGCCATGAATGTGCAGGTGCGAGACTGGGCCTGGCAGCGAAAGATCTGCAAATGTAAAGGTTGTCCACAAAAGCGGGTGTGGAGATGCGCTTGGAGGACCGCATAAGCAGGGTTGCCGGTGCGACTGGGTGTCTGCAGAAGTGGCTGGTTAGGAAGATTAGTGACTTCCGCATCTGTGATGGATTTTCCACATATGCGGTACGAAAGATGTGATATTTTGGACTAGTCATACCCCAAATCACCCCGGTCGTGATGGCGCCTATCATTGAATTAGGCAAGCCTCACAAATTTCAAACATTTCCGTTTTCATAAAAAACAATAAAATAATAATACTCTTTTTCCCACAGAAATTTATAATTTAAAAGAGCTAAATCCAAACAAAAATACTGAAATAAAAATCCCAAAATCGGGTGTCACTAAGTCACAAGCCAAAACTACTACCACGTCTGGAATATAATGAGACAGCGATTGTCTAGAGATAATAACAAAAATATATTAGGGGAAGATAAGGGAAGAGAAGACGAGGTTGTGATTGCCCGGCAGCTACCTCGAAATCTCCAACTGAGGCACCACACCGAATGGTTAATAACTGTTACCGGGACTTGAGGTACCTGGATCTGCACACAGGGTGCAGGGAGTAACGTGAGTACGCCAACTCAGTGAGTAACAGTCATAAATAAAGGCTGAGTGCAATGATCAGCAGAAAAATCACATAAAGGTCACAATATAAAGTCTCAGTGGAACAACAATTTCCAAACCTATATTCAAGTCAAAATATCTCATTAAAACTCTAGTTTCGGTGGAAAACATTTAAAAACAATTTCATCAGTTTCAAAAGAGGCTCAATCGTAAAATAGAGTGAAAATAGTGATTTCATAAACAAGACCCTTGGGCAAAACATATCACTCATGAGTAGCCCCTCGGGCAAGCCTCACAGCCACTCAGTCCTCCTAACCACTCGTCACTTAGCACTTGGCATTCGCACTCAGTAGGTACCGTATAATAACTGATATGGTGTGCAGCCCGATCCATAAATATATAGTCGACTGCGCTTATTGGGGGTGTGTACAGACTCCGGAGGGGCTCCTACAGCCCAAGCGCTATATCGCTGCGGCGTGCAGCCCGATCCATATCGTATCCTCACAAATCAGGCCCTCGGCCTCACTGAATCATAAACCTCACAAGACACTCGGGCGTTTTAGTAAAATCAGGGGACTCAGCCCAAAACAACTTTCATATACTTTAAAATAGAGTAATGAAACTGAACTAAACAATAAACAGGTAAATCATGACTGAGGATATGCTTTCAAATCAAAACAGTGTGAGGATAGTAACAAAATACCCCTGAGGGTCCAAACAGTACAGGCGCAAGGCCCCAAACATGGCATTCAGCCCAAGTTATAAGAATTCTTTCTAAAACATATAGCTATTATACAACTTTAATCAAACACATGCAACTCTATAGTTGCTACGGGACGGACCAAGTCACAATTCCTAATGGTGCACGCCCACACGCCCGTCACCTAGCATGTGTGTCACCTTATTATAGTGAAATAGTACGAAATTCTGGGGTTTCATACCCTCAGGTCTAGATTTATAATCATTACTTACCTCAAACCGGATAAAACTCTAGCCCGTGATGCTCTTGGCCCTCTAATCGGCCTCCAAACACTCTAAATCTATCCAAAATCAGTATATTATATACGTTAAAGGAATGAATCCCATATGACAATTATCAAATTAAACCACGAATACCGAAATAGGTCAAACCCAGCCCTCGGGCCCAGGTCTCAAAATCCGACAAAAATTATAAAACTAGAAATTCACTCACGGGTCCAACCTACCAAATTTATCAAAATTCGACCTCATTTGGTACCTAAAATCCACAAATCAAACTCGACCCTCAAATCTTCAATTAAAGTCTTCAACAAGCCCAATTCGCCCATACATATCCCTTTTATTCTTAACAGATTTCATCCTTGGCCTTTAAGCCCCAATCTACGTTATACGATTCAATAATTAATCACAATTAAGCTATTGAAGCACTAGAATCACCAACCATCCTAACAAGATTCAAAAATTCACTTCATCTTCTGCTCCATTCAAGAACCCTAACTCAGAATACCCATTTCAAGGACTAGCATAATTCTTCAAACAATTGGTACTTTCTACTTCACAATACATTCCAAATACTTAATTCGTAGTTGTATTTAAGTGTAGGGTGGAGAATTTACCTCTTGTAGATCAAACCCTAACTTGAATCCTTTTGAATGATTCTTGAAGATTAGAGAAAATCTTATGAATTTCAATGCATATAGATATTAATACTACCATTAACTAGTGTTAATCCATTATAAAAGTATCATAAAACTCACCTTTGATGTGTATTTTGGTTGAGGATGCTCCACCTTCTCTCTAGAATCCAGAACTTAGCCTACAAATGTTATCTTTTTTTCTCTCCCCGAACCTCCCATGTCTTATAGAAAATGAGCTGCGAAGGTTGTCTGTGTAGCCTACGCAGATTGGCTACGCAGATTAACCCTCCCCTTCACTTCCATGCTAATTTTTCCTACGCAATGGTGCGTAGGCTAAACAAAACTCGCGTAGCTATTCTGTCACCATTTAGTAAAAAGGTCATAACATCTTGTAGAAATATTCAAGTGACAAACGGTTTAATGAGTTGGAACCTAGACTCAAAGAGATTTAATTTGATAGGTTATACACCATATAACTCTTCATAAATTAATAGTTATGCTCGTTTGAAGTTAGATCTTGTGAAAACTCACTTGAAACTTTATCCATCATATAATTTTCTACTTGACTTAGCCTTAGGGCTTTTCTTATACCCTAAACCATTTTTAATGCACATCATACATATATTATCATGATCAATTGATATCATTCAAATTACTAGTCTTGTTCATACCCGAATTGATATAATTAGCACCCATCAATCTTCTTAATGGTCTTAAAACACTTAGAAATTTTTTCGGGGTGTTACATTCTCCCCCTCTTAAGAACATTCGTCCTCGATTGTTTTAAAAGTCATTATTAGGCACAACATTATCCTCTTTTCACCTTAACCACCATCTCTAATGTCACGACCCCAAATCCTAACCGGTCGTGATGGCGCCTATCGTGGAACTAGGCTAGCCGACTACCGCATGTTCGCAATTTCTTTTGAAAATCCCATTCAAGTTTCAAGCATTTCATAAAAATATACAGGAAATTTCTTAATATAATAGGCCAATATTATACGATACTGCCATCCCCCAAAACCCGGAGCCAATATGTCATGGGCATCTAGAGAAATAAGCCAAAATATCTATTATAATACAAAACCTTCGAATCAAAGCTAAATACAACAAGAAGGGAAAATAGAGATGCTGCGAACGCTGAACAACTACCTCTATATCTCCCAAATCAGGCCCCGCTGCGGAATAAAGGCTAATGCTAGATATCTGCTCCTGAATCTGCACACAGAGGTTCAGGGAGTAATGTGAGTATGACAACTCAGTAGTAATGAAAATAAATCAAGTCTAAGTAGCAAGGAAACACATAAAATCAATGCCATCAAGTCACAATATACACAGCCTTACTTTCCAATAGTATAACATAGATATACGAAAACATCATGCCTTAAAAATCAACTTCAGAAAAAGTCCTTTAAAGAATGCACATTTTTAACAACTTCAAAACAAAGGATTTAGTATGCAAATGAATGTAGTAAAATCATAAGTAGCCCCTCAGAAAAAAATATGTTTCATAATCAGTCCCTCGGGCATGCCTCACAATCACTCAGCACCTTACAATCACTTAGCACCTCACAGTCACTCATGCCTCCCAATCACTCGTCACTCGGCACTCGGTGCGCTCACTGGGGTATGTACAGACTCCGGAGGGGCTCCTTCAGCCCAAGAGCTAATATCATTCAGCACCTCACCATCACTCTTGGCCCTCGGCGACACTCGGTAGAACCACTCAAAAACTCGGGTGAATCAGTAAAAGTGGGTACTCGACCCAAAACATCATTTTAATGCTCATGTAGTGTAAATCAGGCTGAGTTTCGAAAAAGCAGTATGCACAATGATGCTGAGTAAAATCATCAACAAATAGTGAGGAAGACAGCAGTAAAAAGTCCCCAAGGGGTCTAAACAGATCGGCACGAGGCCCCAAACACGGCTTATAGCCCAAATATTTCACAAATCTTTAGAACATAATTTAACATAAGGTTTTGAGTAAATATGCAACTCATTAGTTGTCGTGGATAGGACCTAGTCAAAATCAAAAAATTAGTACGCGCCACATACTCGTCATCCGACATGTGCGCCATTCCAAAATCAGTGAGAAAATATGCAGTTTGGGGTTCCATAGCCTCAGGACAAGATTTATAACCATTACTTACCTCTACCAGGCCGCGACACTAGTCCGCAATGCACTTGACACTCAAATTGGCTACCGATTGCTCCGAATCTAGCCAAAACCAGTTTAACATCATCACTATATATCAAAGGAACTCAACCCAATCGAAAATTATCAAATTAAACAAGAATTTCGAAATTCGGCCAAACCCGAGCCTCGGGCCCACGTCTCGGAACTCGATAATTTTTACATCACTAGAAACCCCGTCCTCCCACGATTCTATTCATACCAAAATCATCACAATCGGATCACAATTGCCTACCCAAAACCTCAAAAGAATTTCCAAATTCTCCACCCCCTTCTTCCCAACATTTTCCTACTCAAATCCTTAAATTTTCAAGCCTAATTCGAACAAAATAGCATAGGAACGATGTTAGCAACCAAAGAACTTACCTTGTCTGAAGAATCTTGAGTTTCCCTCTCCAAATCGCCTTCAAAGGACTCCTCCCGCATGCAAAATGGTGAAAAATAAGAAATTTTTGCGGAGGGCCCTTTTATACTGTTTCTGCCAGTCATTTCCGCTCCTGCGGACCATTAGCCGCACATGCGGTCCAAGGTGCGCACCTGCGGATCTCACTTAATGGGCCAATCCCGCACCTGCAGCCACTTCTCCACACCTGCGGCTTCGCAGGTGCGATGCTCCTTCTGCACCTGCGATCTCCCCTGGGGTCTCCCAAATTCCGTACCTGCGATACTCCTTTCGCACCTGCGACATCGCAGGTGCGACAAATTCCTCACACTTGTGGACCACTCCCCACTCAGCCAAATCTCGCACCTACGGAGCCCAGTCCGCTCCTGCGAAACCGCACCTGCGACTCCCTTTCCGCATGTGCGAAAACACCAGCAACAGCAACCTGCAGATTTACCAAAGTCACTCCAAACTTCCCGTTAACCACCCAAAACCTTCCCGAGCCTCATGGGGCCCCAACCAAATTTACCAGCACATCATAAATGATTATTCAAACTTCTTTGCACTCTCAAAACACCAAAACTAACATCAAAACACCAAATTTACATCGGATTCAAGCCTAAGAACTTTGAAATTTCTAAAATCCACCAACGATGCCGAAACTATCCAAAACAACTCCGATTGACCTGAAATTTTGCAGACATATCCAAAATGACATTACGAACCTGTTCCAACTTCCAGAATTCCATTCCGACCCCGATAGCTTATTTTCCACTGCCGACCAGAAATCGCCAAAAACTAACTTTCGCCAATTCAAGCCTAATTCTACATCGGACATCACAAAAATATTCTGAACACACTCCTTAGTCCCAAATCACCTAACGAAGCTATATGAGCCATAAAATCCGCATTCCTAGGTCGTTTACCAATAAGTCAACTCTCAGTTGACTTTCTCAACTATCATGCTACTTTAAAAGGCTAAATGCCTAAGTTCTCACCATAACCACTCCGGACCCAAACCAACACATCAAAAACGGGATAGCGATATATAACAAATGCAGAAATAGGGGAAATGGGGTAAATCTCACGGAACGACCGGTCGGGTCGTTACATCTAATTATTCTTGACTTCATATAGATCTTAGACATTCTTCCAACATTTAAACTTTCTTAAGGCCCCAAATTTTTCAAAAATTTTGGCAGAGTGTTCTCTGCAATTAACCTAACCACCTGCCAGAGAATCACCAAAATCAGTCCTAACATCATATTCATGAACCAACAACGCAACATAACATAAAAAAAATGCCAATCGTGGCCTCACGAGTAGTATACTACCAAAAAGGAACACCTTTAACATCAGCTATAGTTGATACATAATTCATATAAGGTAACTCTTAGCATTTTCGTAGAACACAACTTTATAAATACATGACTATTCAAACAAATGATGGTACTTCTTCTTCATTTCCTCTTCAGATTCCCAAGTGGCCTCTTTAACCCGTTGGTTTCCCCATTACACTTTCACAGATGTAAATTCTTTATTTCTCAACTTTCGAACCTGTCAGACTAAAATGGCCACCGACACCACATCATAAGTCAAATTACCGTCCAACTGCACTGTACTGAAATCCAGAATATAAGACAGATCCCTAACATACTTTCGGAGCATGGATACATGGAATACTGGATGAACACCTGATAGACTAGGCGACAATGCAAGTTCATAAGACACTTCTCCAAGTCTTCTTAAGTATTTCAAAAGGCCCAATAAACCGAATGCTCAACTCACCCTTCTTCCCGAACCTCCACACAACCTTCATGGTTGAAATCTTGAGCAGAACCTTTTCCCCAACCATGTAAGCAACATCACGGGCCTTCCGGTCGGCATAACTCTTCTATCTAGACTGCGCCATGTGAAGTCACTCCTGAATCAATTTAAGCTTCTCCAAAGCATCCCGAACCAAATCACTACCCAATAACCTAGTCTCACCCGGCTCTAACCAACCCACCG
Source organism: Nicotiana knightiana (assembly GCA_005239525.1). Taxonomy (NCBI): domain Eukaryota; kingdom Viridiplantae; phylum Streptophyta; class Magnoliopsida; order Solanales; family Solanaceae; genus Nicotiana; species Nicotiana knightiana. The sequence continues at coordinate 20,022 of ML424992.1, forward strand.
TAGACCAACATCGTCTCTCATATAAAGCCTCATACGAAGCCATCTGAATGCTCGATTGGTAGCTATTATTGTAAGCAAACTCTGCCAGTGGCAGAAATTTATCCCAAGAACCTCCAAAATCAATGACACAAACGTGTAGCATATCCTTAAATATCTGAATAGTGCGCTCGGACTGTCCGTCCATCTGAGGGTGAAATATTGTACTCAGTTGAACTTGTGTACCTAATTCTCGTTGTACTGCCCTCCAAAACTGTGATGTAAAATGTGTGCTAAGGGTTGTTCCTAAACCTTCGAATCACTATTCCACCTTACCACGCACATACTCGGGGGTGATCCCACGTCACCCTATTTCATATAGACGTGACAACATAACCCAATTGATGATCATTACTTTAACCCTAGAGCAAAAACCTTGGAGCCCAATTTCTAACATCCAGAATTCTTTTCAAGACCTGAATCTCACATCCACACACTATATAAGTTGGAACAAGTTGTGTCAATCCATAACAATAACCCTAGATATAATCGCATAACATACTACACAACTCGTATACTCGCAACACCATTATCGATCACCGTAACTACTCAAACCAACCAAGTACTAGTAGGAAACCCCACATTCAATAGAACCTCGTTCCAAAACCTTCGTACACCACCAATAATGAAAGAAACATACAAGAACTCACAACCACTAACCAAATCAACAGGTCATGGAGCTTCATGCGTTCAACAAGTACCATAGCCATTTATTTAAGCCAAATTCTAAATTATTCTCCCAAACACGCCGTAATCAAACTTGATAGTACCCATTCTAGGTCCAATGACCTTATTTTATCAAACACAACTAAACAAATATGCCACACCAATATAATTCAAGCCACAAACTGCCCAATTCGTGTACTCAAAAATGAAAAATGTCTCAAGAAGGGAGCCGTTTTTTTTGCAGGTTCAACAAGAACCACCGCAACCACAATGTTATGAGCTCATATCATTTAGTAGACCCAAGACACTCGAATCTAATAGTGGTACCCAGCTCTCCCAGAGCTCACATTAACATCACCCACACGGACAACTCATATGCTTTAGTATCAATATCTGGACCCGCACGGAAAACTCACGTGACAATAATATCAGTTCATAGATCTGCGCGGACAACTCTCGTGCCAATAACATAATCCACATGGCATGTTCACAGGCCTTCGGTCCAAGTATATCACACGGGAGCAATCAAATAAGTGCACATGTACATGATAATGAAATAATATTCACATAATCCTCAACTGGTATAAATAACACGCCACAGAGTAGGCATGTGCAAAGTGTGCTATCACAACTCAAATCGGCAGGCTAACGTAGAAATAGTAACTACCCAGTCTTAAATTCATAGAACACATGAACCACCATAACTGATCCCAACTCCAGCATTCGAATGACTAACACATCTTTCATGCACGATCATCCCACGAGGAATACCTTTATACTTCTTTCGTGCCACATAGCAATAATTTAAATAGCAGCAGTCTATTAACCATATGAGTACCAATGAACATCCGTAAGTCAAAACACAACGCGCCTACGAAAAAGCGCACCCTTCTCAAGGATTACCAAGCAGCTATAACATTCATCCAAACATCTAAAATTGACCATTATGTCCAAAATTCGTGACCTTCCCTTCAAGATTGCCACCTTGTACATGTAATCTTAATCCCGCACAACACAATACATCTATCATGCCATCATGTGAGAACCCCAAGAATCTCATTATCAATTTTGAGTCACCAGCAATTTTCATACCCTGTTAGTTAGAACCTTCCTCTTGCTTCCTTCCGGGAGGAAATCACAATACACAACACGTTCCCCACACCGGTATAAAATATCTGATTCAAGCATGGCAGAAACCATTAAGAACACTTTGAAATCCATTTGCACCTAATCAAGCTATCAGAACTAAATTCCTCTAATTCTACCAAGCCACGAAGGTGATCAAACCCAAGAATATTGCCACATATTAATTTTGAATCCATTAAAACCCTCTCAAGAGTCATCCACTCTGCTCAAATCTAATTTGCTCCGCAAACGGGCTGAAAGACACGTGCTCATTTAGCACAATCAACACTCAAAGAAGTAACCTTGCCTTAACATGACCAATCAAATTCGTACTTCGTGCGAACTACATCCTTCAAACTAACAACTTAATCATTCCATAATTTATATATTTTAATAAAGTGCAACGTAACCCGTATCCAGGAATTTCCTTGCCCGAGTCATCCTTGATCTCCACCTCTGCAAGTCATAACTAACCCACAAGTATGCCTTAGACCAAAACTAAAATTTAACATATAATCATGAATTTGAATTGTCAATAGCAGGATCCCGACTTGGCTCAAAGACATAGAAAAACATTCCATAACTCACAATATCCATACTCTATTACTGCCATATTATTGCAGCCAGTTCAACAAAAATTCTTCACAAGCTCAGGTAACACAAACCATAAAATACCTCAATTCAACTACTAAGCTCGTCTTCATTCTCGTGACAATCAAGTCAACTTTCTCAACCAGATTCAAATTAAAATCTCAACACATACACCATGTTAGTAGAAAAGAACTCTCTACTCAGCATTATAAGGAACACGCCTACGTAGATTATTCTGTAGGAGATAACCCACATGTTTAGCCTCAAATTGGCATCTTGTTATAGCCTCGCACAACCACAATTACTACATAATCACTTAATCCTTCTAAGTCCAAACTCATTAACAAGACATGAGAATTTAATTTGTCTCACAATTTAACAACGTGAAAGATCCTCCAATACTCTCTTAACTTGAGACTATAAATCAAATCAAGATGGAAATCATGCACCCAATGCCCATTTTTACATCCCGAGAAACTCTTCTCGTCACATTTCAACCATCTGAACACATCCCGATGTCACATCATACTAATCATATGGCCATTTAACTGCTCATTGAGCCGCAATTCCACTCATAGGGATACTACCGACACATAAGTCCAAACATACAAGTTCTCATATGCGAAACTACTAAGCTTAAGTTGTGGTATAACTCCGGCCTCAACTCCTCCAGACTGGCCCACCAACAAAACACAGAATACTCGTCTCGAACCTCGTTCATGGAATCATAAGCTAGCGATACACAGCCGATACTGAGCGCTCACATGCGCACACGAATGCGTGAAAGGAATTCAAAGAGTTATGTTTCAAGATGAATCAATTCTGCATGATAGAATACAACTGAAAGCTTTCCTAATGGTTCGACAGCCTCTCGAAGATAAGTACAGACGTCTCCGCACTGATCCGCAAGACTCTACCAAACCAGCTGATGACTTGTGAGACCTATGTAACCTAGGCTCTGATACCAACTTGTCAAGACCCTAAATCACCCTGGTCGTGATGGCGCCTATCATGGGACTAGGAAAGCCTCACAAATTTCAAACAATTCAATTTTCATACAAAATAGTTAAATAATAATACTCTTTTTCCCACAGAAATGTATAATTTAAAAGAGCTAAATTCAAACCAAAATACTAAGCCAAAACTACTACCACGTTTGGAATATAATGAGACAACGATTGTCTAGAGATAATAACAAAAATATATTAGGGGAATATAAGGGAAGAGAAGACGAGGTTGTGACTGCCCGGAAGCTACCTCGAAATCTCCGACTGAGGTACCACACCGAATGGTTAATAACTGTTACCGGGACTTGAGGTACCTGGATCTGCACACAGGGTGCAGGGAGTAACGTGAGTACGCCAACTCAGTGAGTAACAGTCATAAATAAAGGCTGAGTGCAATGATCAGCAGAAAAATCACATAAAGGTCACAATATAAAGTCTTAGTGGAACAACAATTTCCAAACCTATATTCAAGTCAAAATATCTCATAAAAAATCTAGTTTCGGTGGAAAACATTTAAAAACAATTTCATCAGTTTCAATAGAGGCCCAATCATAAAACAGAGTGAAAATAGTGATTTCATAAACAAGACCCTCGGGCAAAACATATCACTCATGAGCAGCCCCTCGGGAAAGCCTCACAGCCACTCAGGCCTCCTAATCCCTCGTTACTCAGCACTTGGAAATCGAGCTCAGTAGGTACCTTATAATAACTGTGGCGTGCAGCCCGATCTATAAATATATAGTCGACTACACTCACTGGGGGTGGGTACAGACTCCGGAGGGGATCCTAATGCCCAAGCGCTATATCTATGCGGCATGAAGCCCAACCCAATACTGTTGCGGTGTGCAGCCCGATCCATATATCGTTGCAGCGTGCAGCCCGATCCATATCATATATTGCTTCGGCGTGCAGCTCGATCCATATCCTATCCTCACAAATCAGGCCCTCAGCTTCTCTCAGTCATTAACCTTACAAGCCGCTCAGGCGTTTTAGTAAAATCAGGGGACTCAGCCCAAAACAACTTTCATATACTTTAAAATAAAGTAATGAAACTGAATTAAATAATAAACAGGTAAATCATGACTAAGGAGATGCTTTCAAATCAAAACAGTGTGAGGATAGTAACAAAATACTCCTGAGGGTCCAAACAATACATGCACAAGGCCCCAAACATGGCATTCAGCCCAAGTTATAAGAATTCTTTCTAAAAGATATAGCTATTATACAGCTTTAATCAAAATACGCAACTCTACAGTTACTACAGGACGGACCAAGTCACAATCCCTAACGGCTCACGCCCACACGCCCGTCACCTAGCATGTACATCACCTCATTATAATGAAATAGTATGAAATTACGGGGTTTCATACCCTCAGGTCTAGATTTACAATCGTTACTTGCCTCAAACCGGACAAAACTCTAGCCCACAATGCTCTTGCCCCTCTATTCGGCCCCTAAACACTCTGAATCTATCCAAAATATGTATATTATCGCTAAAGGAATGAATCATATATGACAATTATCAAATTAAACCACAAATCCCGAAATAGGTCAAACCCGGCACTTGGGCCCATGTCTCGAAATGTGACAAAAATTACAAAATTAGAAACCCCATTCACTCATGAGTCCAACCATACCAAATTTATCAAAATCCAACCTCATTTGGTCCCTCAAATCCCCAAATCAAACTCGACCCTCAAATATTCAATTAAAGTCTTCAACAAGCCCAATTCGCCTATGTCACGACCCCAAATCCTAAACCGGTCGTGATGGCGCCTATCGTGGAACTAGGCTAGCCAACTACCGCATGTTTGCAACTTATTTTTAAAAAATCCCAATCAAGTTTCAAGCATTTCATAAAACATACAGAGATTACTAAATAAAGTAGGTCAATTATACAGTACCACCAACCCCAAAACCCGGAGCCAACATGTCATGAGCATCTAGAGGAATAAGCCAAAATATACTATTATGATACAAAACCTCCGAATAAAAGCTAGATACAACAAGAAGGAAAAACAGAGATGATGCGGACGCTGAACAGCTACCTCTATATCCCGCAATCCGGCTCCGCGCAGAATAAATGGCTAATGCTCGATATCTGCACCTGAATCTGCACACCGAGGTGCAGGGAGTAATGTGAGTACGCCAACTCAGTAGTAATGAAAATAAATAAAGTCTAAGCGGCAAGGAAACACATGAAATCAATGTCATCAAATCACAATATACACAACCTTACTTTCCAATAGTGTAAACATACATATATGAAATCGTCATGCCTTAAAACCAACTTCAGCAAAAGTCCTTTGAAAAATGCATATTTTTAACAACTTCAAACCGAAAGATTTAGTACAAAAATGAAATGAATCATATAGAGGACCCTCGGGCAAAACATATTTCATAAGTTCAGAATGAAAGTAGGAAAATCATAGGTAGCCCCTCGGGAAAAACATATATCATAATCAGCCCCTCGGGCATGCCTCACAGTCACTCAGCACCTAACAATCACTCAGCACCCAAAACATCATTTTAAATCTCAAAGTAGTGTAAATCAGGCTGAGTTTCGAAAACAGTAAGCACAATGTGTCTGAGTGAAATCATCAACAAATGGTGAGGGAAAACAGCAGTAAAAAAGCCCCCAAGGGATCTAAACAGATCGGCACGAGGATCCAAACACGGCTTATAGCCCAAATATTTCAACAATCTTTAGAATATAATTTAACATAAGGTTTTGAGTAAATATGCAACTCATTAGTTGCCGCGGAGAGGACCTAGTCCAATCTAAAAATCAGTACGCGCCACATACTTGTCATCCGACATGTGCGCCATTCTAAAATCAGTGAGAAATATGTAGTCTGGGGTTCCATACCCTCAGGACGAGATTTATAACCATTACTTACCTCTACCGAGCCAAAACACTAGTCCGCTATGCTTTTGCCCCTCAAATAGGCTCCTGATTGCTCCGAATCTAGCCAAAACCAGTTTAATATCATTAATATATAACCAAGGAACACAACCCAATCGAAAACTATCAAATTATACAAGAATCTCGAAATTCGGCCAAACCCGAGCCCCGGGCCCACGTCTCAGAATTCGATAATTTTTACATCACTAGAAGCCTCGTCCTCCCACGATTCTGCTCATACCAAAATCATCACAATCGGATGACAATTTCCTACCCAAAACCTCAAAAGAAAATTCCAATTCTCCACCCCTTCTTCCCAATCCTTTTCCTACTTAAATCCTCCAATTTTCAAGACTAATCCGAACAAAATAGCATAGAAACGATGTTAATAACCAGAGAACTTACCTTCACTAAAGAATCACGAGTTCCCTTCTTCAAATTGCCTTCAAAGAGTTCTTCCCTCATGCAAAAATGGTGAAATGAGAGAATTTTCACCGAGGCCCTTTTTATACTGTTTCTGCCAGCATTTCCGCACCTGCGGTCCCAGGTGCGCACCTGCGAAAGTCCTACTAACGGACCAATTTCGCACCTGTTGCGGAAATTCCCCTGCCTAGCCTCTTTCGCACCTGCGCATGGCCCATCGCACTTGCGACGCACCTGCAGCTACCCATCCGCAGGTGCGGCCAACACCAGAAACTCACACTAGCAGCTATTTTCTGCAAATTTTCCAAGTTCAAAACCCTGCCAACCATCCGAAATCAATCCCGAGCCCCTCGGGGCCCCAACCAAACATACCAACACACCCCATAGCATTATTCCAACTTAGTCGATCCTTCGAAACACCAAAAACAACACGAAAACACCAAAATTACATCAAATTCAAGCCTATGAACTTTGAAACTTCCAAATTTCGCCAACTACGCTGAAACCAACCAAAACACCTCCGATTGACCTAAAATTTTGCAGATATATCCAAAATGACATTAAAAACCTGCTCCAACTTCTGGAATTTCATTCCGACCCCGATATCCTATTTTCCACTACCGACTGGAAATCGCCAAAAACTAACTTTCGCCAAGTCAAGCCTAATTCTACACCAGATATCAAAACTTCATTCCGAACACACTCATAAGTCCCAAATCACCTAACGAAGCTATCCGAGCCATAAAATCTGCATTCCGAGGTCGTTTACTAATAAGTCAACTCTCAGTTGACTTTCTCAACTTTAGGCTACTTTAAGATACTAAATGCCTAAATTCTCACCATAACCACTCCGGACCCAAACCAACTGACCCTACATAACAAAAATAGGCTAGCAATATATAACAAGTGCATAAATAGGGGAAACGGGGTAAATCTCACGGAACAACCGGCCGGGTCGTTACAGCCTATATCCCTTTTATCCTTAATAGATTTCATCCTTGGCCTTTAAGCCCCAATATAGGTTATATGATTAAATAATTAATCATTATTAAGCTATTGAAGCACTATTATCACCAACCATTCTAACAAGATTCAAAAATTCACTATTCATCTTCTTCTCCATTCAAGAACCCTAACTCAATACACATTTCAAGGACTAGCATAATTCTTCAACCAATTGGTACTTTCTACTTCACAATACATTCTAAATACGTGATCCGTAGTTGTATTTAAGTGTAGGGTGGAGAATTTACCTCTTGTAGATCAAACTCTAACTTGAACCCTTTTGAATGATTCTTGAAGATTAGAGAAATTCCTATGAATTTCAATCCATGTAAATACTACCATTAACTAGTGTTAACCCATTATAAAAATATCATAAAACTCACCTTTGATGTGTATTTGGGTTGAGGATGCTCCACCTTCTCTCTAGAATCCAAAACTTAGCCTAAAAATGTTATCTTTTTCTCTCTCCCCGAACCTCCCATGTTTTATAAAAAATGAGTTGCATAACCTACACAGATTGGGTATGCAGCTTAACCCTCCCCTTCACTTCCATGCTAACTTTGCCTATGCAATGGTGCGTAGGCTACGCAAGACTCGCGTAGCTGTTCTGTCACCATTTAGTAAAAAGGTCATAACTTTTTGTAGAAATCTCCAACTGACACACGGTTTAATGCATTGGAAACTATACTCAAAGGGATTTAATTTGATAGGTTATAAACCATATAACTATTCATATATTGAGAGTTATGCTCGTTTGAAGTCAGATCTTGTGCAAACTCACTTGAAACTTTATCCCATCATATAATTTTCAACTTGACTTAGACTTAGGGCTTTTCTTAGACCCTAAACCATTTTTAATGCACCTCATACATATATTATTATGATAATTTGATATCATTCAAATTACCAGTCTTTTTCATACCTGAATTGATATAATTAGCACCCGCCAATCTTCTTAATGGTCTTAAAATACTTAGAAATTTTTTGGGGTGGTTACAGGACCGCAAATGCGGAATTGCAGGGCAAACTATATGATTTCGAGGGTTTGGTCCTTTTTTTATTATTTAGAGTGCTAGAGCTCAGCTAAAGGCAATTTCTGGAGAGGATTTCACTACAATTGAAAGGATAAGTAAACTTCACTTGATTTTGATGTTAGATATTGATTACCATGGATTAGTACATCTAGTTTATGTGAATTAAAGGTGGAATTTGGTGGTTTTTTTACTATGGATTTGGAGAGTGGAAATTGATGATTTGAGGGTCGATTTGAGGTTTGATTTGGATGAAACACACATGGTTGGACTCGTATTGGAATGTGTGTTCGGGATATGTGGTTTTTGTCGGGTTTCGGGGTGCAGGACTAGGGTTGATTTTTCTTATTGACTTTGTATAATTGTATCATCTTAACTTTATTGTTTGGGGTTGTTTTCTATGGCTTCTATTGATATTATTAAGTTATTTTGGCTAGATTTAAGCCATCCAAAGGTTGACTCACACGGGAATTCTAGAGTACTGATTTAGCTCGCTTGACATAAGTATCTTACCTAAACTTGGTTAAGGCACTAATTTCCTGAATTATTTGTGATGGCTACGTGCAATGTGTGGCGCACATGTGAGGGGATGAGCCCATGTGCGTATACCAAGGTATTATTCATGCTTGTGTAGTGCTTAGGCTATGATATGCCTTGAATTTATTGCTAAGATCCATGCTGTTATGTTTCTTATATTCATACCCCTTTGTGAGAGATTTGAACCATGTTTGAGGTTACATAACGGTTGATCTCCTGATTGAACCTGATAATTTCTACTCTCGTGATGCAATTAAATGTTTTGATCTATAGTACAACACTTGAACATTCATACACTTAGCATGTCACTTATACTAGTCCATGCGTATGAAATTTGATATCCATGGTTTTGTGTACATGTAATCTTGTATATCTGCCTTCTATGTGATATGGAGTGGACTGGTAGCACGTGAGTTGTACATGCGGTTGAGTTATGATAGCATGTGAGTTGTTCGTGCGGCTATGAAATATTATTGTTATTGGCATGTGAGTTGTTCATGCGATTGTTATTATTGGAATGTGAGTTGTGTGTGCGGTTGAGATATTATTGGCATGTGAGTTTTCCGTGCAACGTGTGGATAAGGATCCATCCCCATAGGTCCACCCTCTCATGTTTCTCTCTTGATGGTGTACACACGGTATGAGAAAAACTAGCCAGTGTTTGATTTGGTTATTGCATTTCTTCTCTACTTGTAATTTCCTTGGTTGTATACCTATTTTATTCGCATATCTTATTTATATGCTAGATCAGGAATGTGTACATGTTTTGTTTTACATATCTTCTCTATGTGCTGGATTGTTAACTGTGCAGAGTATGTTACGTTATCTTGTGCACCGAGGTGGCCTTATCTGTGATTCATGACTTGATCATATTATTTCTATGTACTTGTGAGATTTATGAGCTAAACACGTTATTAGCGAGTATCATTGATAATTCTTGTCTCTATTACCTCGACGATGTCAGTTATGATACTTGCTGAATACATGGTGTCGGCTGTACTCATACTACACTCTGCACTTAATTGTGCAGATCCAGGTGTTGGATCGAGTCATCAATAGCTGTGACTTATTTTGATTATCTTCGAGAGACGAGGTAAAGTTGTATCTCGACCGTAGTCTTGCTGTCTCTTTTCATTTTAGTATTGTTATTTTCATTCAAACAATATTGTTGTTTTGTATTCCAAACTTGTAATTCTATTTTGAAGCTAATGACTCTTTATTACCATTTCTGGGGGATTGTTATGTATCGACGCAGTCATTTATGTTATTGGCTTTAGACTTATACTATTTCTATTGTTTCACCCTATTTTTCACTAGTCAAAAAAAGATTCAACTTGTGGTTCGATGAAAGAGAGTCGCCACCTAATATTTAAAGGTATACTAGGGGTACTTATTTAATTACTAAAGGTTGTATTCTTTATTGGTCTATTAACCGGTGAGATCATGGGTAAGAGTTCTTGTTTTTCTAAGGGGAAGGTGTTAGGCACCCCTTAAAATCTACCTGAGGTAGCTCCATAGGATTTAGACAAGATTTTGGAATTACTTATTTATACTATGCCTTAACTAGTGTTAAAAGAGTAGCTTACCATATATTAGGACATAATTTATACAAATGGAGACTATGGTTTAAAGAAGATGGATTTAAATAAAACCCATTAGGAAATTAATGTTAGTATATATAATCTAAAAAAAGAACTTTGAAAGATGGAAATGTTTATATACATGTAAAAATGGAAGTAAATTTAAAGCATTTTGTTTCCTAAATTGTAACGACCCGATCGGTCGTTTTGAGATCTAACGCGTCGCTCGGCGATTTGAGGCCATGAACAACTTCACTTCAGGTATTATAAATAGTACGGGTGGTCGGAATTGAAATTCGGGAAGTTCATAGTGGATTTGGAAGGAGAATTTTCATTTTGGAAGCTTTCAATTGGAAGAATCTGACTAAGGGTTGATTTTAAGTAAACGATCCCAGAATGAAATTTTGATGATTCCAATAGCTTCGTATCATGATTTCGGACTTAGGTGCATGTTCAGATTTGGATTTGGAAGTCCGTAGGACAATTAGGCATATTTTGGCGAAAATTGAAAAATAGAAGATTTTTGGAAAGTTTGACTGAAAGTTGACTATTTGATATCGGGGCCGGAATCCGATTCTGAAAATTGAAACAACTCCATTATGTCATTTATGACTCGCGTGCAAAAATTTGAAGTCATTCCGGATTGATTTGATACGTTTCGGCGCAAAATATAGAAGTTGGAAGATTTGAAAACTCATAATTCGATTCGATGCGCGATTCGTAATTACGGCGTCGTTCGACGTGGTTTGAAGCCTTGAATAAGTTTGTATTGTAGTTTTTGACATATTGGTTTAATTTATTAAGGTCTCGAGGGCCTCGGGTGGATTTCCGAAGGTTAACAATATGGATTTCGAACAAAGGAGCTGCTGGATTTTTTTTTCTGCTGCAAAAGCTATCTTTGGACAGCAGTTGGCGCAATCGCAGAGCTGACTTTGGAAGCTTATATATCGATACCTATAAGGAATCTGAAAATTATCATAACATGAAAGTTGCAGCCCTTTGATTTTAGTTTCCATAAAGTTAAACCATTCATCATTTGAGCATTTGATCCGAAAGTTATGATTGATTAAATGAAGGTTGGTAAAGCAGTTGTAGTTGATATTCGGGTATTTCTTAGTTATGAGCATTTTGCTCATTAAGCATTTTCTTATAGATTATATTGTGCGGATCGGGTGGCACGCCACCACAGGTATATTATTTGGATCTGGTGGCATGCCGCCACGGGTATCATAGTTGGATCGGGTTGCACGCCGCAACAGTATCATGGTTGGATCGGGTTGCACGCCTCAACAGTGTGATGTTGAGTACAGTATCCCCTACCTATTATTTCGTGTATTGCTTCTCATTTTTTTAGGAAGGTTCATAACACCATTTCGGTTGTCTAATTAGTTACGTGGGTTGAGTAGCACTTTCCAGAGTTCGTTTCTTTATGTATCACATTCGAGTTTGTAGCTTGATAGCACATTGCAGCGTTATATGAGATTTTGGCAGAGTCTGAGGTGGCTTATTGCTTGGGCAGCTTATACTGGGTGAGACGAGATTTTTGGATCTGTGATCAGTGCGATCGGATTATATGAAGCATATTAAAGAGCAAAATACCATTATTTGGTTCATAATGGGGTGAATATTCTAGACAAGAGGAGAGATTCAATAATTTGTTGACTTGGCAGCTGGTTATGAATTTCTACACATCTCTTCTATATAAAGTGTAGTTTGATTACTCGAGGACGAGCAATAGTTTAAGTTTGAGGTGTTGATTATAGGATATAATTACGTATTTTAGTCGCTTACTACACTATAATTTACTGCACTTTAATTGAGTTTGAGCTTTAATCGCTAGTGTTTTGCACTAATTGTGTGTTCTATGCCTAGTAGGAGTGATTTCTAGCTATATAGATGTTATGGAATGAATTCAAGTAATTTGTAACTTTGAAGTCTGACTAAAATCCCAAGGAATTAAGCCGGGATCGTGTTTGGGGATCAAATTTGATAGTTAAGAACGAGCGAAGAATCGAGTAGGTATATGAGTAGGTATATTGTGCAATGTCTAGTAAAATGCACATAACTTTTTTCTCAGAACTCCAATTGGGCACCACAATATATGGTTGGAAAGATAATTCAAATAAATACAACTTTCATGTTTTACATTTTTCCAAATTCCAATTAGAACAGGGTAAAAAACGCGGTAAAATCCGCGACCGCGGATCTGACCGCGGACGTGAGGCAGAACACTAAGTAAAATCTGCGGCCGTGGACATCCTGACCTGGAAAAGTGTCCTTTTTCACGTAGGAGAATGTATAATTATTTGGGCCCAGACCTACTTGGTATATATACATGGGAAAACGGTATTTTGAGGACTTTTGACATATTTTTGACATACCTTTGACATAATTTAGACCTAAGGAGGCTAAGGAGACTGGGGATTTGACCTAAGGAGGAAAGAACACACTAGGAGAAAGGCGGAGAATTCTTCTACGAGTTTTTCACCTCCTTCTTCCTATTTTCATTATTGGTTATGAATTCTAGTATCGTAGTTATGCATACTGTTATGAATAGCTAATTTGTTATCTAGGATTTTGATGGAACCTATTGGAGGATGATTTTTCTATTATGTTAATATAGTTTTGCCGTAGTATTTTCTCTATTTGTTCAACTACGTGTTTATATTGTGGTTGGTTGAATATCTCTCAATCGACTGTGCCTATTTAGTGTGTATTACTCGGGAGAGGATGCATATTTAGGTAGTTATTGAACAACATCACTCCTAACATATATGAGGGATCAATACGGAGGGTTTAAAGGTGGGATTAGGGATAACGAAACCTTGGTGCTATCCGAGTGAGTTGTACTTAATGCCAGCTAGCGTAATTCGGGAGAATATGTCTAGTATATTTTGATAGTTATTCAGGAGAGAATTACAACACTCAGAGCTTATAATCGGTAGAGAATACTTAGGCGAAATTATAGATGATGTAGTGGGAAGGATTCCGACAATTGGGAAAATCATAACTCTAGACCTCCTTAATCTTTTCTCCAACTCGTAGTATCTTTAGTGTTAATTTTTACTATTTTAATTTGTTAGTTAATTAGTTAAACACAAGAATCTTAATATTTATAAGTTAGGAATTGTTCAAGCTTGTATTCTTGGTGATAGTGAAAAATTATAGCTAAGCCTTAGTTCTCTGTGGGATTCGACTCTGGACTTATAAACCGGATTATATTTGAAACAACTGCTTAGTCCTTTTTATAAGGCATAGTTGGGCGTGATCACTAAACATCATTTTCTTGACTGTTAAAAGAGAAGTTGTCATTTTCTTGGGTAATTGTTTCCCTGATGAAGTCTTGGTTGACTATTTGAATGTGTGTACCTATGTGTACCCGTGTCGCATGTATGATTCGCGAGTTGGGTAATTATCTTAATTATATTTGACCGTGTCGCATGCATGATTCGTGAGCGGGGTAATAGATGCATCTATGGTTCGAGTCATTCAACCCTCTGGCAGTGCACAACTTAAATATTATGTTGGATCGGGCCGTACAACCTCGGCATGAGTTGCACATGACTTGCTTGATTGTTTTTGGAATTATTGATAATTGATGTGGCCTCATTGGTCGGGGATGTAAATTGTTAAAAGAATGGAAATAAGTTTTAAAATCTCTATTAACAAAAGAAATGTTTACCTTCTTCATGATTATTGAGTTTTCAGTCGCCTTATAAAATCCATGATTTTTCGCATTATTGGTATTACATTGTTGGACCTCTAGTAAGTGTCGAAGTCGACCCCTCGTCATTACTTCTTCGAGATTAGACTGGATAATTACTGGATACGTGTTGTTTTCGTACTCATACTACACTCTGTGCATTTTTGTTACACAAACACGTGTATGTCTAGTGGCCTTGTTGGGTGCAACGGCATGGTTGATACAGAGACTTAAGTGATCTGCATCTCTCGAGAAGACTCGCATCCAGCAGAGTCTCCTTCAGAGTATTGTATTGTCTTTTCTGTCCAATTTGTATTCCGGACATTTATTGTATTACATTTTAAATTCCTAAAAATTTCTCATGCACTTGTGACACTGGGTTCTGGGATGACTATGGGGTTATTCAGTATTTAAATTTGCTAAAGACATCATTATTTATTGCTAAATGCAAGGAAAAGAAATGATTTCAAAAATACTAAAATGAGAATTTGATTAACTTCTTGGTGTTGGCTTGCCTGACAGTGGTGTCCGATGCCATCACTACCATTAATGAATTTTGGATCGTGACATAAATCATGGAGGTTCATGTCACTCTAACATGGTAAAAAGTGTTATGCAAGTGATTCATACCTTGGTTTTGAAGTAGAAAACTATTTGAAAGCCTTTGTTTTAGGGCAGCAACACCTTAATCTTTCGAAATAACTGATTCCTTTTAGAAAGGTCAAATTTGCGACAATTCTGATTTATTGAAAATAGGGACAACTGCCTTCGTTAACCTTTAGGCTTCAAGGATCTTTAAAAAAGAGTTAGTAGAGCATGACAAAATTAATAACAGCTTACAATTAGCGAATATGAAATTGATTGCTAACTAAGGCTTCTTTTTAATACTAGGTTTTTTAGGCTTGCCTAAGTCATTCTATGAATTGAAATATAAGGATAAACATTCAATCTAATATTTATACTTGTCACAGACATAAATCGACAGAAAACAGCAATGAGCAATGATATAGTGCAATTGAGGAATGACGGAACAACAACTAAAGAGATGAAAGGAAAGGAGTGACTCTGGGAGGTTTGGGCCTCAAAGGACAGGACCATCAGTAGCAAATAACGATCGATAGTAGACCCTTAGGGTTTAGGGTTTAGGGTTTAGGGTGCTGGACTTGGGCCTGAGTTCTTAAAGAACTCAATAGGCCCAAATCATTATACATGCCAAAAGAAAATAAAGAGAAGGTCATTAGAATAACAGTATTGCATACATGTTGTGATGACCCAAAAGGTCATCTTGTGTAATTTAGCAGAAACTGTGTTTTGAGGCCCCGAAATCCTCCGTTAATCTCACCTCGATATGCGTGCATAGTCCGGGCGTGTAGCCGGGAAGCTTTGATGTGAAAAGTTGATGAAAAGTTGATTTCATAATGATTAATTGATTAAAGTTGACTTTGGTAAATATTTTTGGTAAACGGACTCGGACCCGTGATTTAACGATCCCAGAGGGTCCGTAGAAACATATGGGACTTGGGCGTATGCTCGGAATCGAATTCCGAGGTCCCAAGCCTGAGAAATAAATTTTAAAAAAAATTATTTTTTGGAAATAATAAAGACTCTTGGAAATGATAATTAATGTGAAAACGGTGTTGTCGGGCCCGTATTATGGTTCCGGAGCCCGGAACATGTTAAATATATGTTATGTGAGTTATCTGTGGAATTTGGTGTAAAACGAACTTGATTTGATGCGTTTCGGACCGAAAATGGAAAAGTTAAAAGTTAATGAACTTTTGAGGATTTTCATAGGTTTTGGTGTTTAATTCATTGATTTTGATGTTATTTCGGTGGTTTTAGTACTTGAATAAATCTGTATAATGATTTGGGAGTCATGTGTATTTTTGGTTTTGAGTCCCAAGGGCTCGGGTGAGTTTCGGGTAGTTAACGGGGTGTATAAAGTTAGAAAAATCTGGTGTTTTTGATGTTTTGTTGGTGTCTGGTGTAATACCCTTCGCGAACGCGGCCAAGGGCCCGCGAACGCGAAGGGTAAATATCTTGGCCTGGGTTTTACTCTACGCGAACGCGTAGAGGGAGACGCGAACGCGGAGCACTAGACAGTGCTTCTACGCGAACGCGTCCCCAGGGGTGCGAACGTGTAGTGTTAAGCTGGGGGGCTGGGTAGGTTGTTCTTCGCGAACGTGGCCCTAGGCTCGCGAACGTGTAGGTCAGGATTGTCAACCCTTCGCGAACGCGGCCATGGGCCCGCGAACATGAAGAGTATTTTTCGCCCAGTTATTTAAATAGCCCAAAAACATAATGCCATACGGGAATTTCATAATTTTCACCTTCTTCTTCTTCTCCCAACCCCATAGCCGAGTTCCAAACCATCATTCCTCCATAACCACTTGGGTAAGTGACTTCAACTCCAATTTCTTCCATTTTTCCTTCATCAACACTAGAATCTAGGCCTAAAATCATGAAAACAAGTAGAAATTAGGGGATTTGGGTAGAGTTAGGGATTATGGGACATTGGGAAATTCAACCTCAATTTGGGGTCGGATTTCAAAACAAATCATA
The DNA here is from genome assembly GCA_005239525.1 of Nicotiana knightiana. Lineage (NCBI taxonomy): Eukaryota > Viridiplantae > Streptophyta > Magnoliopsida > Solanales > Solanaceae > Nicotiana > Nicotiana knightiana. Next base: position 37,193 of record ML424992.1, read on the forward strand.
TATTTGAACTCGTGAGGGTATGGGTGATCGGGTTTTGGTCCGAGCCTCGTGTTTGGACCAAGCGGGCCCGGGGTCGAATTTTGCTATTTTGAAGAATTCATGGAAATGGGTAATTAGGCTATAGAGTTGAATTATTGAATCATTATTGATATACTTGAGTTAATTATGTCTAGATAATACCATTCCGGAGTTGAATTCTAAAGGAAAGGCGGTGTTAGAGGGTTGATTGCTATATTTTGGACCCGAGGTAAGTGTCTTGCCTAACTTTGGTGAGGGAATAGGTATTGTATGCTATGTGTTAAGTGTTTATCATGTTCAATGCATAGTTGAGGTGACGAGTACCTATGCATTGTGTGTCAAGCATGCCTGTGAGCCTACTTTCGATAAAAACCTTATTATTACTTCCGTGTTCGTTATAATATGCAATTGTCTCTACTTGGAAGTTGATTAATGTTGAAACCTACGGTTGATGAACTCATGATGTATTGGTCCGATTGAAAACCCAATTGTAAAGGGTAGATTTGAAATGATTGGTTATAGCTGAGACCCTTGTCGGGCAATCGTTATGATATTGACTGATACTTTCCCCTTGTCGGGTGAATTTGAATTGTATTTCCACTATGATGTATTCCTTGCCACTGATATTGTCATTGTTTTGGTGAGGAAGAGTGTAAAAGCATGAAGGGTGATGTCGTGCCATGTTTATATTGTTTATGCACGAGGGGAAATTCCGGCCATATTTATATTGTTTATGCACGAGGGGACATTCTGTGCCATGTTTATATTGTTTACGAAGGGACATTCCGTGCCATGTTTATATTGTTTATGCACGAGGGGACATTCCGTGCCATGTTTTATATTGTTTATGCACGAAGGGACATTCTGTGCCATGTTTATATTGTTTATGCACGAGGGGACATTTTGTGCCATGTTTATATTGTTTACGCACGAGGGGACATTCCGTGCCATATTCTATATTATTATGCACGAGGGGACATGTCGTGCCGTTTATTTTCACTGTTTAATTTGTGTTGTCAATTCTCGTTATTATTTTCAGATATTTTATATTGTTGTTTTTGTTTCCGTCATTTCATTATTTGCTATCTCTTACCCCCAGCATGTTCTTCCCCGTAATTGTATTCTTGTTTAGTTTTGTACTATACTATTGAAATGCACAGGTACATTTTGTTGTCGTGCCCTAGCCTCGTCACTACTTCGCCGAGGTTAGGCTCAGCACTTACTCAGTAAATGGGGTCGGGTGTACTGATGCTACACCTGCACTTCTTTCTGTTGTGCAGATTACGGAGCCGAACCTGGTGGACATCATTAGTGGGAGTGTCTTTCAGCTCATCCTAGAGGCTTCAAGGTATACCCGCTGGCGTTCGTGGGCCTTGGCGTCTCTCCTATCCCTAGTTCCTCATTTCTGTCTTGTTTTCCTCTAGTTTTCAGAGACAATCATGTATTTCCTTTCAGACTTTGTATTTAGCACTCTTATAGACAGTTCGTGAGTTTGTGACTCCAGGTTTTGGGAAATTATTGCGATGTTGTATTATGTTGTCTTTACTTAGTTTTTGAAACTTTATTTATTTCCGTTGTTAAGTTGTGAACTGTTTTTAGCTTATTCTGTTAATTCGATGTTATCATGTTAAATTTAACCGTACACACTGGCTTGTCTAGCGAGTTCAACTTTAGACGTCATCACAGCCCGATGGTGGGATTTCGGGGCGTGACACATGTCCATGTATAAAATTCTCAAACAAAAACTAAAAGAAATCACTGACAGTGTTGAAATGCTAATGGAATCATACTAAACAAAGATTACAAAAAAAAAAAACAAGTTACTATTAACTAAATGCTAAGGGAATCATGCTAATGTGAAGGTTGTGTATAGTGAATGATTCACATATAATACCCTTCGTTGTCATTAAACACCAAACCCAATGAGAGTAATCAATGTCAATGAGTTAAAGGCTAAGGAGAGAGTTCTACTCAAGGCCGATGTCCCCTTTGAATCCCCGACACTTCAATGTTCCCAAGGGTCTCAAGGTCTAGGGCAATGCTTGTGCCGGGGGAGAGCAGCCCAACCTAGATTTAAACTCTACTCCCAAATACCTTTAAACCACTAACAACTGACTCTCCCCTATAGGTTTGAATGCCAATGAGGCCTTCTCAATACAAACCACCCACTATGACATTTCCCACTATAATAGCCTACTTTTCTTAGCAGAATAACACATAAATAGACATATATAACAATCCTTATAATTCAGCATTAAATGAGTGAAGCACACATATGAACATGTTCTGAAAATCAGACTTCTAGGCACATAGGGTAACATGAATATTGTTGTTGTTATTATTGAGAATTAGAGACCTGAAGTCATACATGTCATAGACAAATAAGGCACATAGTTTTGAATTATAATAGCTTTAGGATACATACACTAATTCCTTAACATTGATCACAGATGAACACGTACCTAGGCTAATAACATTACTTGAATCCATTGAGATCATTAATACAGACTCAGACAATGACACAAGCAAGCTATTGCATTCAATCAATAATAGTAAAAGGTTTTCCTTACACCAGATTCAATCCAGAATATCAAAAAATAAAGAAAAGACTGATTATAAGTTTAAAATAGTGTTCAAAATGTGAAGCCATGAAGGATAAGCAAAGTCCATACCAAACTCTCACACACACAGAGATTTTATAACGACCTGGCCGGTCGTTCCATGAGATTATCCCCGTTTCCCCCGTTTCTACTTTATCATATGTTTCTTAGCCTATTTATGTTGTGTTGGGTTGGTTGGTTCGGGTTCGGAGTAGTCGTGGTGAGAACTGAGATACTTAGTCTCTCAAATTAACCTTGTAGTTGGAAAAGTCAACTGGGAGTTGATTTCTTGGTAAACAACCTCGGAATGTAGATTTTATGGCTCGGATAGCTTCCTTAGGTGATTTGGGACTTAGGAGTGTGTTCGAAATGAAGTTTTGATGTCCGGTGTAGAATTTGGCTTGAATTGACGAAAGTTAGTTTTTGGCAATTTTCGGTCGGCAGGGGAAAACAGGCTATTGAGGTCGAAATGGAATTCCGTAAGTTGGATCGGGTTTGTAATTTCATTTTGGATATGTGTGCAAATTTTCAGGTCAATCGGATGTGTTTTGGATGGTTTCGGCTTCCTTGGTGAAATTTAGAAGTTTCAAAGTTCATAGGCTTGAATTTGATGTGATTTTGGTGTTTTTGAGTTGTTTTTGGTGTTTCGAAGGCTCGACTAAGTTTGAATGAGGTTATGGGATGTATTGGTATGTTTGGTTGGGGTTCCGAGGGGCTCAGGATTGATTTCGGATGGTTAATGGAGGTTTGGAGTTAGGAATTTGCAGCAAAGCTGCTGCTGTGCCATTTTACTAGTGTGGCCGCACATGCGGATAGGGAGCCGCATTTGCGATGGTTGCAGGTGCGATGATCCTTGCGCAGGTGCGGAAGAGGGGGGACCTGGCCAAGGAGTGCAGGTGCGAACGCTTGGTCGCGCCTGCGAGCCCGCAGGTGCGATAAGAGGGCCGCAGGTGCGGAAGTCCGGGTTTTTAGTCATTTTTGCAGGTGCGCACCTGGGACCGCTGGTGCGGGTCTGCAGGTGCGCACCTGGGACCGCTGGTGCGGGTCTGCAGGTGCAGGAAATCTTCCGCATGAGCAGAAATCGCTGGGCAGGAAGTATAAATGTATGCCTTCACAAATTTTTGGCATTTCTCATCACTTTTGCATGCGGGTTGAGTCATTTTGAGAGCAATTTGGAGAAGGATTTCGAGGTTCTTCGGTGGAGGTAAGTTTATCGGACAAAAAAATTGATTCTATGTTATTATGTGATGGATTAGGCTTGGAATTAGTAGATTAAATGGCATAAATTGGGGGTTTAGGGCTTGGGAAATTGAGACTTACAATTAAGGAATTTAGCAGTTGTTTGTGGTCGGATTTTGATGCATTTTATATGTGTAGACTCGGGAAAGGATGGGGATTCTTGTGATGTAATTTTTATCGAATTCTGAGGTGTGGGCCCGGGGCTCGGGTTTGGCCAATTTCGGAAATTATGCCTAATTTTGATAGTTTTCGATTGGGGTTCATCTCCCTAGCATATTGTGATGTTATTGATCTGATTTGTGATAGACTCGGAGCATTTGGGAGCCGATTCGAGGGGCAAGAGCACCGCGGAGTAGTTTTTGGACTGTTTTGAGGTAAGTAATGATTGTAAGTCTAAACTTGAGGGTATGAAACCACGGTATTTTATATTGTTTTGGTAAATGAGGTGACGCGCATGCTAGGTAACGAGCGTGTGGGCGTGCACCGATAGGGATTGTGACTTGGTTTGTCCCGTAGCGACTATTAAGCCGCGTATTCGATTTGAAACCTTACGACATCCTGTATTTTAGGAATTTATACTTGTTTATGGTTGTAAGCCATGTTTGAGGCCTTGTGCCGACCTGTTTAAGGCCTCAGAGGTACCTTTACACTATTCTCACACTATCCTGATAGGACAATTGTGAACCCAGTCATGTTTTTTACTTCTTGTTATTTTCACTATTATCACACTGTTTAGAGACTCTGAGAGGTATCTGGGGCTGAGTCCCGTGAGTTGAGATGGGTCGCCCGAGTGGCTTGTGAGGATGACTAAGTGAGGCCGAGAGCCGGATATGTGAGGATAGGGATCGAGTTGCATGCCACAGCAATATATATGTTATATATTACATATGGATCGGGCTGCACGTCGCAGCAATATACATATTGGGTCGCGCTGCATGCTGCAGCAATATAGCGCTTGGGTTGTAGGAGCCCTTCCGGAGTTTGTACACCCCCTAGTGGGCGCAGTCGACTATTATATGGATCGGGCTGCACGCCGCAGCGTATGTTATATGGATCGAGCTGCACTCCGCAACATTATATATATATATAGGATCGGGTGCCCGTCACAGCAGTTGTGTGTATTCATGGAACTTGTTGAGTGCGAGTGTTTAGTGTGAGCATGAGATACTGATAGTGGAGTCACGAGTGATTGAGATACCTTGTTATGAGAGATACTATGCCTGGATGGCTGTTACATTGTGAATTTTACTATTTTTCTCTCCCTTCTTTATATGAGCCTTCTAATAAAAGTTGAATTACTGTTTTATGAAATCATGATTTATAAATGCTCGTCACTACACTCAAGTTTTTAGTTGCTCTGATTACTTACTGATTTGGCGTACTCATGTTACTCCCTGCATATCTGTGTGCAGATCCAGGTACCGGACCATCTCGCTAGTTGATTTTCGAACGTGCTTGGAGTTTGTTGAGGATCGAGGTAGTTGCTCAGCGTCCCCATCTCACCTCCTTTCCTTTCCTTAGTTCATAGTGTTGTCTTTCATACTTCAGACTCTTGTAGTAGCGAAGTCAATTTATTGTACATTGTATTTATCGTCCTAGATGCTCATGACAGTTGACTCCAGGTTTTGGGGTAGTGTATAAATTATTTATTTCATTTTGCTGCTTTTCTGCTTAAGTGAAAGAAAATCTTTTGTGAAAGACTGGTATATATTTGGAAATTATGAAATATTATGATAGTATGTAATGGTTGGATAGCCTAGTTCCATGATAGGAGCTATCACGGTCGGCTTAGGATTTGGGATCGTGACAGATTTCAATCAAGATTATGACTTCACAGGACATGATGAATCCCAAATATTGAAGAATTAGGTTGTAAGTATCATTAGGGGTTATGGATAGGGGAGACATCACACTTAAAAGACTCAAATAAGCTACACATACTTGGTTGGATAACTAAACATGATGGAGTCATATTCAGAAATAATCAATAGGACACAACTATAGTCTGACTCATAAGTGATAGACTAATTATGACAAATACTACTGACATTTAAAGGAGAATCCATCCTAGTAGGATTGTTTACAAGATAACAGTTAGCCATGGATGTAAAGCATTCATAATGAGGGTTTAAATGATACTTAAGGGCTAATAAACATTTATGAAAGCGCTTTGAATACTCAGGTCTCATAAGCCTTAACCTAATAAGGCAAGGTTATCCTATGTATTTCATATATACCCTAGCTAAAACCATCTAATAACATCCCAAGTTCAGAATGATAGAACCTAAGCGTACATGGCTTGTTAAATGTGGAGATTGCAATAACAACCCTAAGTATAGCATGATAGAACTAAAAGGATATGGCATTATGAACAGAAAAGCATTAGTAGCATAGAAGAACTTAGAAAGGTGTTGCATGTTAAGAATGATGACCATAGCAGAACCTAAATACAAAAATCAGGAGAACATAACACGATGAGTCATGAGGGCTTATAATAGAACATCAATTGGAAGAGAATTTAGGATACAACATGATGAGCATGAAGCTTATAACAGAGCATTAAGTGTAACAAAACTCAAAATGCAACAAGAAGTTTATGAGAGTTCAACATCCTTAACAGAACTCAAAATGTAGCATGACGAGCATGAAAGTTGTAATGGGATATTAACAGGACTCGAAAGCCAACATAAAGATTATAACAAAACATTAGAGCAAGGTCTAAGGTTTTTTTGCAAATGTGAGAAATCATCAGGTTAAACAACTTAAACACATGGGTTGTTTAATGCAGAAATGAGGCCATTAAGGTCATACGACCACCTAGTAAATTGAACAAATACAACAGCCTATCATAGATCATTAAGAAGTCAAAGTGAACAAATATAAGTGATAGGCTGAATAAACATTATAGACTAAGCAGTTATCCAAGAGAACAATAATACATTCATGATTTTAAATGAAGCAATTAAGGGAAAGGGTGGAAGTATACTTACCTTCTCTTGAGCAACAAACCAAATGGATTCACATTAGCCATTTAGGAAACAAAGCTCAACTTTCTACCAGCAACAAACTCAGAGTCAAAAGAAAGAGAGAAGCAGAGATTAAGTGAAGACTAAAATATTCAAACGAAAAAGCTTAAGCGAAAATCTATTGTATCTTCAATATTTTAGAAAAAGTTAGGTGTATCAATTATGCATGTTGAAGATGTTAGGTGAGAACATTAAAAGCTTCTATTTATATTGGCCATTGAGCCATTAGGTTTTAGCGAATTTAAAATGGTAGTGGAGAGTTGTAACGACCCGATCGGTCATTTTGAAAATTAACGTCCCATTCGGTGGCATAAAATCCTGAGCAACTTCATATTATGTGTTATGATGTGTGAGTGTGGTCGAAGACTAGGTACCAGATGATTCGGAGTCAGTTTGGAAGAAGGATTCTTGTTTTAGAAGCTTAAGACCGGAATTTGACTTTTGTGTAAATTACTTTAGAATGGAGTTTTGATGATTTCAACATCTTCGTATGATGATATGGACTTAGGAATACATGCGGATTTTGATTTGGAGGCCCGTAGGGTAATTTGAAGCATTTCGGAGAAAGTTGGAAGAGTTGAAGCTTGGAAGGTTGAGAGGTTCGACCAAGAGTTGACTTTTTTGATATCGGGGTCAGAATGCAATTTCGAGAGTTGGAACAGCTCCATTAGTCATTTGGTACTTGACTGCAAAATATGACTTCATTCCGGGTTGATTTGATATGTTTCAGCGCGAGTTTTAGAAGTTGAAAGATTTGAAAGTTCATACGTTTGATTCATGGTGCGATTCATAGTTCCGACGAAGTTTGATGTGATTTGAGACCTCGAGCGAGTCCATGTTAGGTTATGGAACTTGTAAGTGGGTCTACACGTGGTATGGGGGGCCTCGGGTGTGTTTCAGATTGGCTAAGGGCCATTTCCTTTTATTTTTGGACTGTTATTTTTTGATAGCTGGTTTCCTTAACCGCGTTCACATCCATTCCTCCGCGTTCGCGTAGTGTAACTTTTGAGATAGGAATAATTGTTCTTCTCTTTAGCATACAGTGGTCTGCAATTGCGTAAGTTTGCTTTTCCCTTCAAAGCATTCGCGTTTATGTGTCCGCATTTGTTACATCCCATGTTTTCATACATGAAAGTATGCCATAAGTGAATTGATGAAAGTTTGGGAATGAGATTATTTTGGCATTATAAGTATTATGCTATTTCAAACAAGGGATAAGTAAATTCGTGAAGGAGAGAGTGTAAGTGAATCAAAGAAAATGAGTTTCGTCGAAGTTTGGAAATTCGGGATATAATACGGTCCGAGCTATAATACCCGATACTTATTGACTAGTGCCATACAAGGTACCACATGGCCATGATGGTGTGATGTATAAAGTGTTTTAAAAAGTGAGTAGTATTTTAAGTAGTTTGGGATAATACCTAATTATGTGGATAATTGGGTAATTATTGGTTAATGGGGGATTAACAAATTAATTAAGAAATTAAGTGGTCAATTGTTGGATAACGATGAGCCAAAAACGTGGCAGCAAGCCACTTCTTAAACATATGACTATTAGTTATTCTTGGTTACGTGGCAGTAATGTGTCAAGTACAAGGACACTTCATTTTCTCATATTTTAAAGACTTATAAAAGTGATATGTTAAGTACAAAACACTTCATTTCTATTATTTTGAATAAAAAGACTACAAATCAGATGTGAGCCTTTGCACATAGCAACGTGAATTTTTACCCATTTCCTACAAGTTCCTACAAGTTTTCAACAAATTTATTACAATCAAATGATACTTCATTTCTTCTGTTTTGTATACAAAGATAATACAATCAAATGCTAGCAATTCCTACAAAAACACTACAACCAAATTCCTACGTGATTTCTTCAACCAACGAGATTTTTTTAGCACATTAGCAACGGGAGATTTTGTGATTCTGAGGGAGTACGGTGCAACCTTTTCCAATAATATCATACGAGTTTTTCCCTACTTCGATCCGTCGTTACGTGTTGTTGCAATCAACATGTGTTAAAGGGATTGTCAAGAGAATCGGTTCAGGTATATTAAGGCTATTCCTTCTTTCTTTTTGGAATGATATATACGACATGAACGAAACGAGCAAATTCACAAATTCCATAAATGACTCTATTCGTAGAAGTATTAGAGATGTCTATGTTCTTGAATTCCCATATGTCTTATTATTCTATCGTTTGTTCATGGGTCTCAGAAAATACGTAAGTTGATAAAGTTTGTTTCATGATATTAATCAGAGGTATAATGATCTTATGACGTTACGAGAGATTTTATTGACGTACTTCTCATGCATTGCATTTATTTATACATGTACACTAACCCATGATCAGACGGCATTATATACACGTATATATGTATATATATATATATATATATAGAAAAAGGTTACGGCATTATATAAGCACCACCACCTGATCAGCTGGTATACATTGATGATTTTGCCCACAGTGGCCGATATGATATGATGGGATGCCCTCAGAGGCTTGATGATGTTATGAACACATGTACCTATGCACGCCATGATACTCATACGTATATGCACGAAACTATAAGTATTTCATAATTTTAAAGAGTTATCCAGACTTAAAGGTTGAGTCAGTTACTCTATATTCCTTCCATGTCTTTTACGTAGTTATTTATGTGCCTTACATACTCAGTACATTATTCATATTGATGTCCCATTTTCCTGGGGATGTTGCGTTTCATGCCCGCAAGCCCCGATAGACAAGTCGAGAGTTCTGCAAGTAGGCTATCAGCTCAGCGGAAGGTGTTGGTGCGCTCTATTTGCTCCAGAGTTGCTTGTTTGGTCAGTATGATTTAGACGCGTATTGTTTGGTATGGTGGGACTCTGTCCTGACCTTTATAAAAATTATGTATCCTTAGAGGCTTGTAGACAGATGTATGTACGTAAAAGATTGTATGGACTTGTCAGCCTATCTTCAGTGTACGAGTTATTATTTTGGTCTTATAAGCACGTATGTCTTATGTATAAGTTGGTATTACATGTTGTATTCTACTTATATCACGGAAGCCTTCCGGCTCAATTATCTGTGATAGTATGACACGAAAAGGTACTTTATGTTTGTACTTGGTTGAGTAAGGTACCAGGTGCCCGGCACGGCCTATCAGTTTGGGTCGTGAGAACAGTGGTATCAGAGTAATTCTGTCCTAGGGAGTCTACAAGTCGTGTCTAGTAGAGTCTTGTTTATGGGTGTGTTGTGCACCACACTTATAAACAGGAGGCTACAGGGAATTTAGGACTGTCACTTTTTCTTCTTACTCTAGATCGTGTGGTAGAGCCCAGTTGTAAGAACTCAATTTTCTAAACTCTATCTTATTCATAATACGACGATACCTACATCCAGAAAGACGACTGGTAAGGGGTATAGCCCTGGAAGAATTGAGTCAGAGGAACTCAATTTTTGCATCATGATTATGATAGATAAAGATAAAGTATTCAGCAGATTATGTGTATACTAATATGTGTAAGCTTCTTGATAAGGATCCCTAAGGCAAGAACGCCTATCCACTCTTATGGTAAAAAGCAATGAAAGAATAAAAAGGTACAAGTTTCAACAAAGTAAAAGAAGCAAGATGAAGAAGGGTACGAGGCGCCCAGTTAATGAAGAATAACAGTATTTACAACTCAGATAGAGGAATATAAGCCTTTTGAGTTATCTTCAACAGTAACAGAGGTATGTACAATTGGCCACACCAATCTAAGTTACGCCTTAGGGAGCTAATATATATGGTTTAAGAAAAGGACGGGATATCAGAATCATACTGGGGTTAGAGTAACCCAAAATGGTGAATGTATTGTTTGTATTAGTTGACATTTCCTAAGGATATTGCAAAATGTGCTAGTAGATCTCCTTGTGAGACACCCGGATGGTGCACTCTAAAATAGTATAGCTAGATATGAGTACTACAAAGATAGGCACGGGAAGCCAAGAAGAGATAACTATTACCTTAGTATGACACCCATCCCTAGTAAAGAGAGAATGTTAGGCAACCCGAAGGGCCAGTGGATGGACCAAGGAGAGCTAAAAGCAAGAGAATGTCTTTTTGAAGTTTTCAGAATAAAGTGATAAACAGAGATGTTAGCAGGGAAATAAGAAGAGAGTTAATAAAGCATTATGAGTAAGATGTCAACATGGATGAAAACGGTAGATCAAAACAAAAATGACAGCAGTACCAAGTATATAGTCAAGGGAAGGAAAATACGAGAGTTCACAGGTCTAGAGACAACAAAAGAGTATAGGTCATAACGTCACATCCGCATTTCAAGAAATAAATTCGTGACTCTAACATGATTACCAGAAGAAAAAGTTAGACCTAGAGTAATAGAAATCAGTATGGACTATGGTGAAAAAGATAAACTAACACATGAACTAGGGACTGAGTAATTTGATAATAGTCAGCATCATGAGAATTTCATATTGCATTCCAGCGATAATAGAATGGACAACAGAAGAATATTCATGAGAAATTCAGAGAATGGTCATTCAGGAAGATGCTTCCTAAAGCAAGAAATGCGAGCAAAGTTAAGCTTGAGGGACCGTGTGTGCCAGTTACACTAGATGTCTCCCTCATGAGTAACGAATTTTGTTATCCTTGGTACAAAAGGATTACCGCAAGGCGAGTAAGGGTCATCGACGAAGATGAAGAGGTAAAACATTAGGTAGATCGTCATAGCTCGAAATCTTAGTACTCCCCTATGGGGGGGATATGGAGTGATGTGGCATTAAGTCGAAATTAAGTGGTTTTAGTCATTATGGAATAGTAAAGGAAGAATGCGATAAAAAAATTGAAAAAGGGACGAGATTGCACTTATTCAAAGCCTAGAGATATGCTACGATTCAAGAACATTATGCAAAAACGACATCATGGAAAGGAAGTAAGGTCCCTGCCCAAGGTGTTATTAATAGATAAGGAGTCAGTATGAGATGTAAGTTAAGACAAAGGAAATAACACAAGAAAGATTACGCGGAATATTGTTATGAGAATGGGCCAACGATTAGTTAGTAGTTGATTCAGGAAGAGCCTAGTTATGGTTAGATAAGAGGATAAATACAAATCAATAGATCTTGCAAGATAAACAGAGTGAACCCCAACATGGGGAATTCAGTCTCGCAGATATGACATCGTGACCTTGAGAAATATTCAGATAGGAGTTGGGGTAGTTAAAGATACTGTATAAGTGTTATAGGAAGATAGTCAAAATTTCAGTTCAGGAGCAATCGTACAAGCACATAAGTGTGGAGGTAAGTAACTAAGGGATTTTATAGGTGAGTACAAACATCAAGAATTCCATTGGGTATACGATGTAATAAGCTCACAGCTTTACTAGAGCCAGAAGGTATCCCTAAGTACTACAACAAAAGATTTGCTAAGAAAATAAGGAAGAAGGCTCCAACCTAAGCTCAGTAACCTAAAGAGGGAATGGTTTTATACAAGAGTCTCATAACGATATTGTATGCTCTCCATCAGAAGGTGGCACCTATCATGACAAATGAACGGGAAGTAAAATCAAAAGTAATACTCGAGATCATATGAGTTGCACGACATGTTTACCCCGTTTCCCTCATTTATGCATTTGTCATATATTGCTAGCCTATTTTTGTTGTGTTGGGTCAGTTGGTTTGGGTCCGGAGTGGTCATGGTGAGTGAGAATTGAGGCATTTAGTCTACTAAAGTAGCCTAAAAGTTGAGAAAGTCAACTGAGAGTTGACTAATTGGTGAACGACCTCGGAATGCAGAATTTATGGCTCAGATAGCTTCGTTAGGTTATTTGGGACTTAGGAGTGTGTTCAGAATGAAGTTTTGATGACCGGTGTAGAATTAGGCTTGAATTGGCAAAAGTTAGTTTTTGGCGATTTCCGGTCGGCAGTGAAAAATAGGCTATCGGGGTCGGAATGGAATTCAGGAAGTTGGAGCAGGTTCGTAATGTCATTTTGGATATGTCTGCAAAATTTTAGGTCAATCGGAGGTGTTTTGGTTGGTTTTGGCGTAGTTGGCGAAATTTGGAAGTTTCAAAGTTCATAGGCTTGAAATTGATGTAATTTTGGTGTTTGCATGTTATTTTTGGTGTTTCGAAGGCTCGACTAAGTTGTAATAATGCTATAGGGTGTGTGGGTATGTTTGGTTGGGGCCCCGAAAGGCTAGGGATTGATTTCAGATGGTTGGCGGGGTTTTGAACTTGGAAATTTGCAGCAATTAGCTGCTGGTGCAAGCTTCTCGTGTTGGCCGCACCTGCGGAAGGATAGCCGCAGGTGCGATGTCGCAGGTGAGAAAAGCCATGTGCAGGTGCGAAAAGAGGCTAGGAAGGGGAATTCCTCATGTGCGAAGATATGGCCGCACCTGCAAAGCCGCAGGTGCGGAGGATTGGCCGCAGGTGCGAAAATTGGTCTGTTAAGTGGGATTCCGGAGGTGCGCAGCTGGGACCACAGGTGCGGGTCCGAAGGTGCGACTAAGTGTCCGCAGGTGCGGAAATGCTGGGCAAAATAGTATAAAAAGGGGCCTCCGTGAAATTTATTCCATTCCACCATTTTTGCATACGGGAGGAGTTCTTTTGGAGGAAAATTGAAGAGGGAATTCGTGGTTCTTCAGTGAAGGTAAGTTCTCGGGTTATTAACATTGTTTCTATGCTATTTTGTTCGAATTAGGCTTGTAAATTGGAGGATTAAAGTAGGAAAAGGTTGGGAAGAATGGGTGGAGAATTGGAATTTTCTTTTGAGGATTTGGGTAGGCAATTGTGGTCCGATTGTGATGATTTTGGTATGTGTAGAATCGTGGGAGGACGAGGTTTCTAGTGATGTAAAATTTATTAAATTTCGAGACATGGGCACGGGGCTCGGGTTTGGCTGAATTTCGAGATTCTTGTATAATTTGATAGTTTTCGATTGGGTTGTGTTCCTTTAGTATATATTAATGATATTAAACTTGTTTTGGCTAGATTCGGAGCAATCGAGAGCCAATTCGAGGGGCAAGAGCATAGAGAACTAGTGTTTTGGCCCGGTAGAGGTAAGTAATGGTATAAATCTTGTCCTGAGGGTATGGAACCCCGGACTACATATTTCTCACTGATTTTAGAATGGCGCACATGTCGGATGACGAGTATGTGGCGTGTACTGATTTTTGGATTGGACTAGGTCCTCTCCGCGACAACTAATGAGTTGCATATTTTACTCAAAACCTTATGTTAAATTATGTTCTAAAGATTGTTGAAATATTTGGGCTATAAGCCGTGTTTTGGGCCTCGTGCCGATCTGTTTAGACCCCTTGGGGGCTTTTACTGCTATTTTTCCTCACTATTTGTTGATGATTTCACTCAGACACATTGTGCTTACTGTTTTCGAAACTCAACCTAATTTACACTACTTTGAGCTTTAAAAAAAATGATGTTTTGGGTCGTGTACCCTATTTTACTGATTTGCCCGAAGGGCTTTTTGAGTGGTTCTGTTAAGTGAGGCTGAGGGCTTGATTGTGAGGATATGATACGCCACGAGGTGGCTTGATATTAGCGCTTGGGCTGAAGGATGCCCTCCGGAGTCTGCACACACACCCAGCGATCGCACAGAGTGCCGAGTGCCGAGTGACGAGTGTCGAGTGCCGAGTGATTGGGAGGCAATAGTGACTGTGAGGTGCTGAGCGACTGATTATGAGTGATTGTGAGGCATGCCCGAGGGGCTGATTGTGATACATGTTTTTGCCCAAGGGGCTACTTATGATTTTACTACTTTCGCTATGAACTTATGAAATATATTTTGCCCGAGGGGCCTCTATATGATTCATTTCATTTTCATACTAAATCTTTCGGTTTGGAGCTGTTGAAAATAAACATTTTCAAAGGAATTTTTCTGAGGTTGGTTTTAAGGCATGATGATGTAACGACCCGGCCGGTCGTTCCGAGAGTTTAGCCCCGTTTTTGCTTCAATTTATGTGGTTCAGCTTCATTTATGTGTGTTGGTTCGGGTTCAGAGTGGTCATGATGAGAATTGAGGCGTTTGGTTCCTCAAGGTAGCCTAATAGTTGAGAAAGTCAACTAAGAGTTGATTTATTGGTGAACGTCCTCGTAATGCGGATTTTATGGCTCGGATAGCTTCGTTAGGTTATTTGGAACTTAGGAATATGTTCATAATATTTTTTTGATGTCCGGAGCAGAATTAGGCTTGAATTGACGAAAGTTAGTTTTTGGCAATTTTCGGTCGGTAGTGAAAAATAGGCTATCGGGGTCGGAATGGAATTTCAAAAGTTGGATCAGGTTCGTAATGTCATTTTGGATATGTCTGCAAAATTTCAGGTCAATCGGAGGTGTTTTGGTCGGTTTCGGCGTAGTTGGCGAAATTTGGAAGTTTCAAAGTTCATAGGCTTGAATTTTATGCGATTTTGGTGTTTTCGTGTTGTTTTTGGTGTTTTGAAGGCTCAACTAAGTTTGAATGATGTTATGGAATATGTTGGTATGTTTGGTTGATACTCAGCCTAATTTACACTACTTTGAGATTTAAAAATGATTTTTTGGGTCGAGTACCCTGTTTTACTGATTCGCCTGAGGGGCCTTTTGAGTGGTTCTGCTGAGTGGGGCCGAGGGCCTGATTCTGAGGATATGATACGCCATGAGGTGGATTGATATAAGCTCTTTCACTGAAGGAGCCCCTCCGGAGTCTGCACACACCCCCAGTGAGCGCACAGAATGCTGAGTGCCGAGTGACGAGTGATTGGCAAGCATGAGTGACTGTGAGGTGCTGAGTGATTGTGAGGTGCTGAGTGATTGTGAGGTGCTGAGCGAATGATTATGAGTGACTTTGAGTCATGCCCGCGTGGCTACTTATGATTTCACTACTTTCACTCTGAACTTATGAAATATGTTTTGCTCAAGGGGGCTCTATATGATTCATTTCATTTTCATACTAAATCTTTCGGTTTGAAGTTGTTAAAAATATGCATTCTTCAAAGGACTTTTCTGAAGTTAGTTTTAAGGCATGATGATTCCATATATCTATGTTTACACTATTGGAAAGTAAGGTTGTGTATATTGTGATTTGAGGACATTGATATTATGTATTTCCTTGCCACTTAGACTTGATTTATTTTCATTACTACTGAGTTGGCTTACTCACATTACTCCTTGCACCCCTGTGTGCAGATTCAGGTGTAGATACCAAGCTTTAGCCATTTATTTCCGTACAGAGCCGGATTGCGGGATATAGAGGTAGCTGTTGAGCATCCGCATCATCTCTGTTTTCCCTTCTTGTTGTATCTAGCTATTTATTCGGAGGTTTTGTATTATAATATTACACCTTTGGCTTATTTTCCTTAGATGCTTATGACATGTTGGCTCCGGGTTTGGGGTTGGTGGCACTGTATATTGGCCTACTTTATTTAGTAAACTCTGTATATTTTATGAAATTCTTGGAATTTTTTTGGGATTTTGAAAGAAATTGTGAACATATGGTCATTGGCTAGCCTAGTTCCACGATAGGCGCCATCACGACCGGTTTAGGATTTGGGGTCATGACAGTTTGGTATCAGAGCCTAGGTTACATAGGACTCAACGGTCATGAGAAGGTTTAGTAGAGTCTTGCGGATCGGTACGGAGACGTTTGTACTTATCTTCGAGAGGCTGCCGAACTTTTAGAATCATTTCTCTATTTCTTGAACTCTTTCGTGTTGATCTATTGATTCTTGAAATCTGAACTTACGTTGTTTCATTCTCTCACAGATTGTGAGGACACACCATACCGATTAAGTGACCAGTCACCGGTTAGACCGCGAGAGGTCGAGGCCGTGGTAGAGGTAGGGGCCAGCACGCGCAGCAGCCGAGGCAGTACCACAGGATCCCCCAATCGATCAGGATCAGGTTCCTGCTGATGGTGTTCCAGCGGGACAGGCTCAGGCACCGGTAGTGCCTATCATTATTTCGGGTCTTCAGGAGACCCTATTTCAGATATTGACAGTGTGCACCAGCTTGGCTCAGGCAGTCGCCATGTCTTCTATTGCCACCACAGCTCAGGCCGGGGAAGGTAATCAGATTCCAACTGCCCGGGCACCTGAGCAGGCTACACAGGGTATTCAGGCACCAGGAGCAGCCCCAGCTTAGCCAGTTGCTCCGGTCCAGGATTATATGGTCCCTGCTATGCCTGAGGAAGAGCAGCGCAGGTTGGAGAGATTCAGCAGACTTCAGCCTCCAACTTTCAGCGGTACAGAGGGTGAGGATGCCCAGGGGTTTCTAGATAAGTTCCAGAGGATACTACGTACTGCGGGTATTTTGGAGACCAGTGGGGTCTCATTTGTTACATTTCAGTTTGCGGGTGCTGCCTTTACTTGGTGGGAGTCATTCGAGAGGCGTAGGCCGGTTGGTTCAGCACCTCTCACCTGGCAGCAGTTCTCCACGATCGTTTTGGAGAAGTATGTTCCTCAGTCCCACAGAGAGGAGCAGTGCAGGCAGTTTGAGCAGCTGCGCCAGGGAGAGTTATTAGTTACTCAGTACGAGATGAGGTTTTTCGAGTTGGCTAGGCATGCTTCTGAGATTGTCCCTACTGATAGGGATAGGGTGAGGAGGTTTGTAGATGATCTTTCTTATCAGCTCTGATTATTTATGAATCGGTAGAGGGTATCGGGTGCTTCGTTCGAGCAGGTTATTGACATAGCTCGAGATATTGAGTTCGTTCGCCGCTAGGAGTGGGAGGAGAGGGAGTCTAAGAGGCCTCGTAGTTCGGGCAGTTCTAGTGGTGCTCCCTTCAGGGGGCAGTTTCAGCAGGGTAGGGGCCGTACATTCAGGCCTCCTCAGTCAGGCAGCCCAACATATAGTGGTGCATCTTCGGGGCATGGTCCCCGTGGTTCTCAGTCAGGCCGTACTTCATTTGGTGCCCTCCCAGCTTAGAGTGCGTCTCAAGAACTCCCAGTTCAGAGTTATTCTATGCATGAGTCTTCCAGTGGTCGTTCGGGTGCTAGGAGTTTCTATCAGTCCCCGCCTCCAGCTCCAGGAAGTTGCTTTGAGTGTGGAGAGTTCGGGCACGTGTGGAGGCAGTGTCCCCGCCGTTCTGATGGATCTTCTCAACAGAGGGGCCAGCCCTCGACTTCAGCTCCAATCACTTCACCACCCGCCCAGATAGCCAGGGGTGGTAGTTAGTCAGCCAGAGGCCGCCCTAGAGGGCGAGGTCGAGCAGGGGGAGGTCAGGCTCGCATGTATGCATTTCCAGCCAGGCCAGATGCTATGGCCTCAGATGTCGTGATTGCAGTTATTGTCTCAGTCTGTTGTTGAGATGCCTTGGCTTTATTTGACCCTGGTTCTACATATTCCTATGTTTCTTCATATTTTGACTTTTTCTCGATGTGCCCCGTGAGTCTCTAGTCACCTTTGTTCATGTGTCGACTCCGGTGGGTGATATTGTTGTTTTGGACCATGTGTATCGGTCGTGCATGATACCTATTGGGGGTCTGGAGACCCGAGTCGACCTATTGTTACTTAGCATGGTCGATTTTGATGTGATATTGGGCATGGATTGGTTATCTCCGTGTCATGTTGTTCTTGATTGTCACGCTAAGACCGTGACCTTAGCTATGCCAGGGTGTCCGAGGGTTGAGTGGAGAGGTTCTTTTGAGTTTATGCCTAGCAGGGTGATTTCCTACCTGAAGGCTCAGCGCATGTTTGAGAAAGGATGTTTATCTTATTTGGCCTTTATGAGGGATGTCAGTGGTGAGACTCCCGCTATTGATTCAGTTCCTGTGGTCCGTGACTTTCCGGATGTGTTTCCTGCAGACCTGCCAGGTATGCCACCTGACAGGGATATTGATTTTGGTATTGACTTGGTGTCAGGCACCCAACCTATTTCTATTCCACCTTATCCTATGGCACCAGCAGAGCTAAAGGAATTGAAGGAGCAGCTTCAGGAACTCTTAGATAAGGGGTTCATTCGGCCTAGTGTGTCACATTGGGATGCACCGATGTTGTTCGTGAAGAAAGAGGATGGGTCCATGCGTATGTGTATTGATTATCGGTAGTTGAACAGGGTTACGGTGAAGAACCGGTACCCTTGCCCCGCATTGATGATTTGTTTGACCAGCTTCAAGGAGCCAGAGTGTTTTCCAAGATTGACTTGAGATCTGGGTATCATCAGTTGAAGATTAGGGATTCTGACATTTCGAAGACTGCTTTAAGGACCAGATATGGTCATTATGAGTTCTTGGTTATGTCATTTGGGCTGACCAATGCCCCAGCTGCGTTCATGCAATTGATGAACAACGTGTTTCAGCCTTACCTTGATTTCTTTGTCATTGTGTTCATTGATGACATCCTGGTTTATTCTCGTAGCCAGGAAGAGCATGCTCGGCATTTGAGAGTTGTGTTACAGAGGCTGAGGGAGGAGAAACTTTATGTGAAATTCTCTAAGTGTGAGTTTTGGCTTGGTTCGGTAGATTTCTTGGGGCACGTGGTGTCTAGTGAGGGTATTCAGGTTGATCCGAAGAAGGTAGAGGTGGTGCAGAGTTGGCCCAGACCGTCCTCAGCTACAGAGATTAGGAGTTTCCTTGGTTTGGCAGGATATTACCGTCGCTTTGTGGAGGGATTCTCTTCTATTGCTTCGCCTTTGACCAAATTGACCCAGAAGGGTGCTCTATTTAGATGGTCTGATGAGTGCAAGGAGAGCTTTCAGAAGCTCAAGTCAGCATTGACTACAGCTCCAGTACTAGTTTTGCCTTCTGGTTGGGGTTCTTACACAGTTTATTATGATGCTTCTAGAGTTAGCTTGGGAGCAGTATTGATGCAGGACTATAGGGTGATTGCCTACGCGTCTAGACAGTTGAAGGTGCACGAGAAGAATTATCCAGTGCACGATCTTGAGTTAGCCGCCATTGTTCATGCCTTGATGATTTGGCGGCATTATTTGTATGGAGTGCAATGTGAGATTTTCACGGATCATCATAGTTTGCAGTATCTGCTGAGGCAAAAGGACTTAAATTTGCGTCAGAGGAGATGGTTAGAGCTTCTCAAGGATTATGTCCTCACTATCTTATATCATCCGAGGAAGGCCAATGTAGTGGTCGATGCCTTGAGTCGCAGTGGTTAGAGTTTGGGGATTCTAGCCTACCTTACAGTAGCAGAGCAACCATTAGCCCTTGATGTTCAAGCTTTAGTGGGTCAGTTGGTAAGATTGGATCTATCAGAGCCCCCGCGGGTGTTGGCTTGTGTAGCCTCCAGGTCTTCTCTTTACGATCAGATTAGAGCACGCCAGTATGATGATCCACATTTCCTTATTCTTCAGGACAGGGTCTGTTGCAGTGATGCCAGGGATGTGGTTATTGGTGATGATGGGGTCATGAGGATACAGGGCCGGATTTACGTGCCCAATGTAGATGGGCTTCGAGATTTGATTCTAGGTGAGGCCCATAGTTCGCGGTATTCCATCCATCCTGGTGCCACAAATATGCATCAGGATTTGAGGCAGCATTATTGGTAGAGGAGGATGAAGAAAGATATTGTTGAGTTTGTGGCTCGGTGTCTCAACTGTTAGCAGGTCAAGTATGAGCACAAGAGACCAGGTGGATTGCTTCAGAGATTTGATATTCCGGAGTGGAAGTGGGAGCGGATCACCATGGACTTTGTAGTTGGACTCCCACGAACTTCGAGGAGGTTTGATGCTATATGGGTTATTGTGGATCGGCTGACCAAGTTCGCGCACTTCATTCCTGTTGGTATTACTTATTCTTCAGAGAGGTTAGCTGAGATTTATATCAGGGAGATTGTCCGATTGCATGGGGTTCCAGTTTCTATCATTTCGATAGAGGCACTCAGTTCACATCTCAGTTTTGGAGAGCCGTGCAGAGAGAGTTGGGTACTCAGGTCGAGTTGAGCACGCGTTTCACCCTCAGAACGACGGGCAGTCGGAGCATACCATTCAGATTTTGGATGATATGTTACGTGCTTATGTGATTGACTTTGGTGGTTCATGGGACCAGTTTATGCCACTAGCGGAGTTTGCGTATAATAACAGCTATCAGTCGAGTATCCAGATGGCTCCATATGAGGCCTTATATGGTAGGAGGTGCAGATCTCCAGTTGGTTGGTTTGAGCCGAGCGAGCCTAGCTATTGGGCACAGACTTAGTTCAGGATGCATTGAGTAAGGCGAAATTGATTCAGGAGCGGCTTCACACAGCGCAGTCTAGGCAAAAGAGTTATGCGGACCAGAAGGTCCGAGATGTGTCTTTCATGGTTGGGGATAAGGTATTGCTGAAGGTGTCACCCATGAAGGGTGTTATGAGATTCGGGAAGAGAGGAAAGCTGAGTCTCAGGTTCATTGGGCCATTTGAGGTACTTCAGAGGGTTGGGGAGGTGGCTTATAGGCTTGCTATGCCTCCCAATTTATCGAGTATTCATCCAGTATTCCATGTTTCGATGCTCCGGAAGTATGTTTGTGACCTGTCCCATGTTTTGGACTTCAGCCGGTTCAACTCGAGGGTGATATGTCATATGAGGTAGAGCCAGTGGCTATTTTGGGTCGACAGGTCAAGAAGTTGAGGTCTAAGGATATGGTTTCAGTGAAGGTTCAGTTGAGAGGGCGACCGGTAGAGGATGCCACCTGGGAGACTGAGCGGGAGATGTGGGGCAGATATCCTCACTTATTTGAGACTCCAAGTATGTTTCTAGACCCATTCAAGGACGAACGTTTGTTTAAGAGGAGGAGGATGTAACGACCCGGCCGGTCGTTCCGTGAGATTTACCCCGTTTCCCCTATTTCTGCATTTGTCATATATTGCTAGCCTATTTTTGTTGTGTTGGGTCAGTTGGTTTGGGTCCGGAGTGGTCATGGTGAGAATTTAGGCATTTAGTCTCCTAAAGTAGCCTAAAATTTGAGAAAGTCAACTGAGAGTTGACTTATTGGTGAACGACCTCGGAATGCAGATTTTATGGCTCGGATAGCTTTGTTAGGTGATTTGGGACTTAGGAGTGTGTTCGGAATAAAGTTTTGATGACCGGTGTAGAATTAGTCTTGAATTGGAGAAAGTTAGATGTTGGCAATTTCCGGTCGGCTGTGGAAAATAGCTATCGGGGTCGGAATGGAATTCCAGAAGTTGGAGCAGGTTCGTAATGTCATTTTGGATGTCTGCAGAATTTCTGGTCAATCGAAGGTGTTTTGGTTGGTTTCGGCGTAGTTGGAGAAATTTGGAAGTTTCAAAGTTCACAGGCTTGAATTTGATGTAATTTTGGTGTTTACGTGTTGTTTTTGGTGTTTCGAAGGCTCGACTAAGTTGGAATAATGCTATGGGGTGTGTTGGTATGTTTGGTTGGGGCCCCGAGGGGCTCGGGATTGATTTCAGATGGTTGGCGGGGTTTTGAAAGTGGAAATTTGCAGCAATTAGCTGCTGGTGCAAGCTTCTCGTGTTGGCCGCACCTGCGGAAGGGTATCCGCAGGTGCGATGTCGCAGGTGCGAAAGGCCATGCGCAGGTGCGAAAAGAGGCTAGGCAGGGGAATTCCTCATGTGCGAAGATATGGCCGCACCTGCAAAGCCGCAGGTGCGGAGGATTGGCCGCAGGTGCAAAAATTGGTCCGTTAAGTGGGATTCCGGAGGTGCGCAGCTGGGACCACAGGTGCGGGTCCGAAGGTGCGACTAAGTGTCCGCAGGTGCGGAAAAGCTGCAGAATAGTATAAAAAGGGGCCTCCGTGAAATTTATTCCATTCCACCTTTTTTGCATGCGGGAGGAGCTCTTTTGGAGGAAAATTGAATAGGGAATTCGTGGTTCTTCAGTTGAGGTAAGTTCTCGGGTTATTAGCATTGTTTCGATGCTATTTTGTTCGGATTAGGCTTGTAAATTGGAGGATTAAAGTAAGAAATGGTTGGGAAGAATGGGTGGAGAATTGTAATTTTCTTTTGAGGATTTGGGTAGGCAATTGTGGTCCGATTGTGATGATTTTGGTATGTGTAGAATCGTGGGAGGGCGAGGTTTCTAGTGATGTAAAATTTATCGAATTCCGAGATGTGGACCCGGGGCTCGGGTTTGGCCGAATTTCGAGATTCTTGTATAATTTGATAGTTTTCGATTGGGTTGTGTTCCTTTAGTATATATTAATGATATTAAACTTGTTTTGGCTAGATTCGGAGCAATCAGGAGCCGATTTGATGGGCAAGAGCATAGAGGACTAGTGTTGTGGCCCGGTAGAGGTAAGTAATGGTTATAAATCTTGTTATGAGGGTATGGAACCCCGGACTACATATTTCTCACTGATTTTAGAATGGCGCACATGTCGGATGACGAGTATGTGGCGCGTACTGATTTTTGGATTGGACTAGGTCCTCTACGCGGCAACTAATGAGTTGCATATTTTACTCAAAACCTTATGTTAAATTATGTTCTAAAGATTGTTGAAATATTTGGCCTATAAGCCGTGTTTGGGGCCTCGTGTCGATCTGTTTAGACCCCTTGGGGGCTTTTAATGCTGCTTTTCCTCACTATTTGTTGATGATTTCTCTCAGACACATTGTGCTTACTATTTTTCAAAACTCAGCCTGATTTACACTACTTTGAGATTTAAAAATGATGTTTTGGGTCGAGTACCATGTGTTACTGATTCGCCCGAGGGCCTTTTGAGTGGTTCTGCTGAGTGAGGCCGAGGGCCTGATTGTGAGGATATGATACGCCACGAGGTAGCTTGATATTAGTGCTTGGGATGAAGGAGCCCCTCCGGAGTCTGCACACACCCCCAGTGAGCGCACAGAGTGCCGAGTGTCGAGTGATTAGGAGGCATGAGTGACTATGAGGTTCTGAGTGACTGTGAGGTGCTGAGTGATTGTGAGGTGTTGAGCGACTGATTATGAGTGACTGTGAGGCATGCCCGAGGGGCTGATTATGATACATGTTTTGTCCCGTGAGGCTACTTATGATTTTACTACTTTCACTCTGAACTTATGAAATATGTTTTGCCCGAGGGGCCTCTTTATGACTCATTTCATTTTCAAACTAATCTTTCAGTTTGAAGTTGTTAAAAATATGCATTCTTCAAAGGACTTTTCTAAGTTGGTTTTACGGCATGATGATTCCATATATCTATGTTTACACTATTCGAAAGTAAGGTTGTGTATATTGTGATTTTATGACATTGATTTTATGTGTTTCCTTGTCGCTTAGACTTGATTTATTTTCATTACTACTGAGTTGGCGTACTCACATTACTCCTTGCACCCATGTGTGCAGATTCAGGTGCATATACCGAGCTTTAGCCATTTATTTCCGTACAGAGCCGGATTGCGGGATATAGAGGTAGTTGTTCAGCATCCGCAGCATCTCTGTTTTCCCTTCTTGTTGTATCTAGCTATTTATTCGGTGGTTTTGTATTATAATATTACACCTTTGACTTATTTTCCTTAGATGCTCATGACATGTTGGCTCCGGGTTTTGGGGTTGGTGGCTTTGTATATTGGCCTACTTTATTTAGTAAACTTTGTATATTTTATGAAATTCTTGGAATTTGATTGGGATTTTGAAAGAAATTGTGAACATGTGGTCATTGGCTAGCCTAGTTCCACGATAGGTGCCATCACAACCGGTTTAGGATTTGGGTTCGTGACACAATATATATATATATA